>CAUYRH010164764.1:0-91484 GCA_963574655.1 Perodicticus potto | reverse complement strand
GATTCATTGAGGGTACAAGAAACCATGTTACACTAGTTGCATTTGTTGGGTAAAGTCCCTCTTACAATCGAGTTTTGCCCCCAAAAGGTGTGGCACACACCAAGGCCCCAAGACCCCACCCCCCTCGCTCCTTCCCTCTCTTTGCTCTTCCTTTCCCCACCCCTCACAAGAATTTTTAAATAAACATTTATTGAAATATACATATTTGAAGATATCTACTGTGTGCCAAAGATAGAGGGCAACCCTCCCCACATGTGCTGGGTTGGGTATGTGAGGAAATTGTATGAAGTATCAGGAAAGGAGGAGACTAAATATAATAATAATAATAATAACAATAATAAAGGCTCTCTGGTCATCCAAAATAGTTAACATTTTGTTTTATTTATTCTTAAAGGAAATAATATCTATCATGGATACACCAGGATGCTCCTTCATCAAGTGAGGTAAATCTTTAGTCATTCAAAATATATATTAACTTGGAAAGACTTATTGTTGATTAATGTTGTTTGTGCAATTTCTTCACCTAATAATGGGTCACCTCCCTGATCACATTCTTCCTAAGGTGGCAAACTACATGTGTCCACATAGATTTCAGTTTTAAAGACTGGAATTATAGCATCACTTCGATTGAATGATGCTATTTCTAGGCGCTGGATGACAGCCATTACTAATACTACTTGGCTGTGGTGAAGCTAAGATGAATTCTATTAAAAAGAAAACATCCTAAGTAACAGATATGTTCACAAGTTGCTCTCCATTTAGCATTCAATCTGCTTAAAAATATGTGATTCTTTTAATCCAGAATTAATGTGAAATTACTGCATTTCAGCACAGGATTGTGTGCCTTAATGAACTAAATTTTTTTGCCCCAAATGTCATATTTTTCAGAAAGGCAATGATTTGGGGGGTTAGTAATTTTTGTCTGAAAAAAAAAAAAACTCAAATACCGTTGATTCAAAAACAAATGTTTATTTCCTCCAACTTATTCCTGCTGCACATTTCAAGACCATTTCAAGTCATTCAGACACCTCATTTTCCATTAAATTAAGAGCAGATGTAGTAACACCAGTGTAATCTACTACAGTGAAACCTTGTGTTCTCGTCAGCCTGGGCTGCCATAACTACATACACAGACTGGGTGACTTAAACAACAGAATGTATCTTCTCACAGTGCTGGAAGTTGAATGCCCAAGATCAGGGTGCCAGCATGGTCCAGGTCTGGGGAGGGCTCTCTTCCTGGCTTCAGAGTCCTACCTCCTCACTGTGTGCTCACAGGGGAGAGAAAGTGAGTACTCTACATCTTTCCTTGTATGAATACTTATGTAATCACATCCCTTATGGCCTCGGTTATCCTTGATTAGTTCTGTAAAGGCCCTACCCTCAAATAGAGTCACACTTGGGGGTTAGTGTTTCAACATATGAATATTGGGGGGTGGAGGGGCACAATTCAATTCATAGAGCTTTGGTTTTTAAAAACTTAAAACTTCAACATTGTCAAGTATAGAGCACCTAGGTTAAGTCCAGTTAGAGGCAACCATCATATGAAGTCTCATTTATGCACGTAACAGTAAAAACACAAGCTTGATTTTTATCAAAGCAATAAAAGAATTTATCAAATAACAGTATCCCTTTATAAAAATAATACAAATGTATAAAAGCATGTTTGAGGCTATGTAGGAGGTTGAGATGCTTACAGATGCTGGCACATAACATACTTAGAATACTACTACTCAACAGGAAAGCTCACCAATAAAGACAGCAAAGACCATGATTTTATTAAAGTCACTTAAACACTGTATAAAATTATTGCTTCCAACTTGGATTAAATGCCTATGGCGTGTGGCTGCATATTTTGCACCACATTTTCCAAAGTAAGAGGCAAATCACACACACACACACACACACACAAATCTGGCAGGAGGAAAGACAAATCTAAAAAACAAAATATGAAATGAGCTTCAGGGTCAATTCAAATTCCAGTTTCTATTTCAAACTCTCTTATAAGTCACTGTCTACCCTTAGCTACCCCTTGCCATTAATATCACATATCCACACAATGTTCCTATGGATATTAGTATGACAGATGTTTCTAAAGATAGTGGTACTCATCTGGGGATATGTATTACTAAGATAATGTTGTCACCAGCTAGAACGTATACTCAACTACTCTCAAAATCAGATCTGCTTATTAGGTTGAGCTTTCTCTGGCTGCCCAACCAAGCAAGCCCACGTGATGGGCTTATAATCATCTAACTACTGAGGTAAATCTTTAGTCATTCAAAATAAATATTAACCTATACTGGATTAACTCATTATTACAGCTAAGTTGACTAGTAGCAAAATTCTAAGGTTGAAGGATTTCCTTGCTCTGGCCCTCTTGATCAAAATTAAAGGACCAGATTCAATTTATCCCCTGTTCAAGAAAGACCATTTCTAAAGCAAATAAGACAGATCAACCACATATCGCATCCACATCCTTTGTTTACAGAAGAGTTCCCAACATCCTTACAATGAATCCTCCTTTACTAAAGCTAGTTTAAGTCATGTTCTGCTTTCTACAACCAAATAATCCCAAGGCAATAACGGATTCAAGATGGAAACATGGTGAACAGACTGGGCTATCCTGGAGGAGTCTAGAAGATTACAATTGAGAAGATGAATGGGTGTCTAGAATATCAGTTAGGGACCAGTCAAGAAACAGAACGCTTGTCAGATAATTTCATAAGGTGGAAGAGAGCAAGTGTGGGATTCGGGGAGCAACCTAAGCAATAGGGTACTGCCACCTGTAGGCCTGGAGAACTAGAGGGAGAAGAAAGGATTAATAGACCATCTATCTATTAATCCTATGATGTGGGGTCATACAGTGAGGTGCTGCCCAACAAAGCTGGAATCATGGAGGATGCAACTCTATTCAGAAAGCCAACCAAAATAGGAGGGTCGGGGGTAAGGGATTCCCTGGCCTCTATGCTCCCCTTCTTTTTCCTGCCTCTGTCTTTTATCTGCCAAACCTAACTGAAAGCTGGTTGGCAAAGGAGCTAGGGAAATGCAGGGATAGAAGTCAACACCATGTTAGTCAGGGCAGAGTGTGGGAAGGTTGGGCAATTGATCAGAGAACAAATAAGGTGACAGTAATGGATAAGTCATTGATACTGGTTACTAGATCTGTGACAGCAAGCCTGGTAGGCCAAGACTATTTAAGTATGCCCTGCTTTGGTAAGGGTTGATTCAAGAAGGATACAGGCCTGGGCCTGCCGCAGAAAGTATCAGCAGCTCACAGGACCTCAGTACTGCTCAATGGAAGGCATGCCTTGACTTTGACTAGATATTCATGCTGACCTAAACTTGTCAGAAACCAGTGAAAATACACTTCCATATAGGAGGAGCAAAGCATGGTTCCTATCTTCAATTAACCCTGTGTCTAAGAGCAATGATACTAAGTGGTACCCTGCTTCAGAGTGGTGAGGAAGAAATAGAAAAAATGAATATTTATTGGGCTTCTCCTATGTTGTCCCACCTGGACTGAGTGCTTTATAAACACTGCTTCATTTAACTGTTTAAAAACCTTGTGTTAAAAAAAAACAAAACACCTTGTGTTAGTAGACAATACCCGTTGGGTCTCCATGGTTATGCCTTGAAAGACAGAAAAGTCTCCTGCCACAGAAGAGTTCTGGTTAGGCTGGTTTTGTTGTTACTGCTTGTTTTCACTGTCCAGTGTGATGAAGATGGTATCTTTACCTTGGGACAAAGGACAGGCAGGTTTCCTTGCTCTCCAGTATAAAAGATTTGGATTCTTTAAGCTTATAATTCCTGAGCCGTGTGGCAAACCCACTCCATACACAGCGCCCAGCACGGCTGGCTCACCGTTACAGAGCAGATTTGGGTGGCAATTGGACTAACACAAACATGAAACTCAGGCTGCTGGTATGCCCTGAGGCCTTCGTCTCTGACTCTCAGAGACAAAGATGTCTCTTGCTGGCATCCATGAAACCACAGCCGACTGACTTACTAGCTTGCATGGATACAAGCTCAGTCCATACACATTTCTTGACCTTAAGGACACAGGACTAGGGTAAGGCAAGAGTGCCACATAAGCACAAAATGCAAGGCGGTATTCACTCTTAGGATCCTGTGAGGGACTTCTCTACAGGCTCCTCTCTTCCCCCATTCTAGTTGTGCTCTTATTTGATACCTTGGGTACTAAGTACTGTTTCACTCATTTTATAGATACAGCTTTTAGCCCGAGGTCTATCTCCATCCAGATCACATTTTACGTGTGTATATATTCATGCGTGAAATATTTGCAGGTAGTGAGGATCTGACGTGGCGATAGTACCAGAGAATTCTAAAGATAAACAGAATTGTCTGGTAGAAAAAAGTAAACCAAGCTCTTGAAGGGACTGGACGGCATCATCTCTGATATGGTCTTGGCTTTGGAGTTCAGGGTGCACAATTCGCTTTGCACCACACACCAACTTCAGTGTACCGGGCAATGCTCACGCATTACCTGGCTTCACACAGACAGCAGCTGGACTCCCTTTGGAGCTTTCTACAATGAAGAGCTATCTACACTATAGGAAATTGGTTGCTATGAAAGAATAACTCAGTCTGAACTAAAATGCTCTGCAGACCATGAAGGAAGTGGCAGAGCTGTAAACACTAATGGACCTTGTAAACAGTGGCTTCAGACGTTATATCCAACCACTGTGGCAGATGAGTCACTGGTTTTTTTTGTATTTAGTGTCAGATGCAAGCATAGAAAAAAAATGTATCACTGGCAGATTCATTGAAAATTAATCATAAATTTTATGGAATATAAGGAGCAAGGAGATATCAGGGAGACGTAAAAGGATACTTTCATTCAGATCACCTCACGTTAAAAAAGTCTCTCTTAAATGAGGTGCTCAATTCCTTAGCAGAAGGGTTAATTTGGGAATGTTTAAATGGAAGTCCTGAGTTCCTTTAACAGACATTCAAATCTGAAGTTGTTCCTTTTGAGAGTATGGACAGATGAAGTAAAGATGACAGACAAAGTCAAATTTAAAAACCAACATGAGGGCGGTGCCTGTGGCTCAGTGGAGTAGGGCACCGGCCCCATATGCCGGAGGTGGCAAGTTCAAACCCAGCCTCGCGCAAAAACTGCAAAAAAAAAAAAAAAAAAAAAAATCAACATTAATGTTATAGCTTAGAACATTAAGTCGTGTCTAGAGCTTCAAAATTCCAAGCCTAAAAATTATCTTATATTTAATGGGAAAGATCTACATAAAATGAAAGTAACCATTGACATGTAAATATAAATATAACAACATAGATAATTATATACATGTGTATACAGACAGACATGTAGCACCACTTAACTAGAATAAGTCATATTAATGCAGAATTCTATAAAGAAAGTTGCTTTTTGTTTGCATGTCTTGGGACCTTTACTGAGAGTACCAAGTAAAATATTTTCAGGCTCACCGCCAATAGCTCAGCTGTTAGGGTACTGGCAGGTTCAAACCCGGCCTGGGCCTGCCAAACAGCAATAACAACCATAACAAAAAATAGCCGGGCGTTGTGGTGGGCACTTGTATTCCCAACCGCTTGGGAGGCTGAGGCAAGAGAATCACTTAAGTCCAAGACTCTGAGGTTGCTATGAGCTATAACGCCACAGCACTCTATCGAGGGTGACATAGTGAGACTCTGTCTCAAATAAATAAATAAAATAAAATCTTATCAGTCATATCTTATCTAAAAAAAATCCAAAGGCATCTATACAATTACCTAGAGCAGTTCCATAACTTACCATAAACAGCTTAATGGAGAAAAATTGAATTGACATGATGAAAAAAAAACTTGCATGTGGTCTTACTAATCAGTTACCTTATACCTTGTCACTGAATTATGTAATTAACCTGCAAGTTACTTAACATTTCTTAGCTTCAGTATTCTCTCCTAAGAGACATGATAGAAAAGAAAATACCATTACATTATTGTGGATCAAATGAAACAATGCAAATAAAGTGGTTGCTATGCACCTAGTTTTTAAAAATAGCTATTTATTTTGAATCATCCATATCACGGAACATATCTCCTCACTGAGGATTGGTGAAAATCGTTAACTGCGTGGGTCTGTTCTCTTCTGATCCCTGGGTTCTCCTTACCTGCTGAGCCCCCACCATGTTGGTATTGCACCCTTCATAGGGGTCAGATGCCTCCCCAGTTATCAGGGCTGGCACTCTCAGATGTTATCTGCTATATCTCAGAAGTTCACATTTCAATATTCAAGTCTTTGTCTACGGGGGTAAATGATCGTCCAACTTTCCTCCAAAGTGCTCTTCTGAATGCCTGCCAAGGATTACTCATGTCCCAGAAAGTGGCTTCTCTCTCCAAGTGCGCATCCCGCAGCTTCCCGTTCCTCGGGGAGGGCTCTGAGCCTGACACCTCTCCCTGCTGCCAGATCCATGTCCTGTGCTCTGCTATGCAGCAGGGACGGAGGAAATCTGATTCCCTCACATTTCTGGTCAGAATAGTCACCTCTGAATTTAGTGGTGGCTGAAAATAATCCCCCATTGTGTGGCAAGTAAGCCGTGATGCCACCTGCTTAGCTCTATGGAACATTAACCAGCCTGGTGACATCAGCCAAGAGACCTCACTTTTTATGAATTTCATTCCCAATATTTTGTGAACTGCAAAATAAAAACACACTCCAGAAGGGTTATAATTACAGGCACAGAGGAGTCCCCTTTCTACCTTTTCCCACCACCCCCAGCACCAAACATTTATCCAGTGCTTTCTGCATTCCAGCTGCCGTTCTAACATCCTACATAGAATAATTCACATACTCCTCAACAGCAAGACTACGGATGGAAGCTACTATCATCGCCATTTCACAGGGGAGGAAATTTAGACACGGAAGGGTTAAACTGATTGCCCGTGGGCATAGCTAGCAAGGGGCTGAGCAGGGATCTAACGGCACTACTCTCTTTCAAACGGCACAATAAACCCATATTTACACGACCATTTTAAACAATACTTAATATTGCCAATTCTCTAACCTCCAAATTATAGTCAATGACATATATAAATTTATACCCACAAGAAGAGAAAATCTCAAAATTGTAAAAGAAACACTTTGGACACTGGAAATACCGTCCACTTGTCTTCTAGCAGCTTTCCTAAGGCAAGAAGAAATACGAGATGCAAAAGATTACAAAACCAGACCTGCAGTGCGTTTTATGCTTTTTCTTAGCAGAAGTAGAAAATGCAGGATAAATAACTATTTCATGAAACGTTCTTTGGAGAATTATGAGCACCTTTAGAAATAGCTGCAATGTAAGTCAACTCTGAATGTCTTGATTAATACTGCCATCTAATGCCCAATGGAGAAATCCAAATTTAGTTTAGAATGAATATGTCCTAGCGCTGTCCTCCACATTACTAATAGAAATAGCAGCACAAATTCTGTTAGTAACTAGGCCCTCATGACTACATCAATCACTTCAAGGTAAATTTTATAGAGTAATGAAGCCGGGCACAGTGGCTCATGCATGTAATCCTAGCCCTGTGAGAAGCTGAGGTGAGAATACTGTTTGAGATAAGGAGTTTAAGACCAGTCTGAGCAACATAGTGAGACCCTGAGCTCTATGAAAATTTAGCCAGGTGTGGTGGCAGGCACCTGTAGTCCCAGCTACTCAGAAGGCCAAGGCAGGAGGATCACTTGAGCCCAGGAGTTTGAGGTTGCAGTGAGCTATGATGTCACCAATGCACTCTAGCCCAGGCAAAACAGTAAGACCCTAGCTTTAAAAAAAAAAAAAAAAAGAATAGGAGCCTCAGGCTCTTTAATGTCACAATCCACCTTTAGGCACCTTTACTTTCAGGTCAGTATGGTGGCATGGTCATTATATTATAAACACCAATAGCTCTACAATCTTCCACAATTATATAACAACAAACATCACAAAATGTGCACAGAAAACCATGTTGGTAGAATCAATGTTTATTCTGATTTCTATTTAAATCTCTTTAGATTTTTCAGATTCTTTTTCTCATTTGATTCTTCTTGAAAATTGTATTGCTAAAACTTGTCTTCACTTGACCTTGAGAAGTAGCCGAAAGAGTGACGACAAGACCAGGTCCTCATTGTAGAAAGCAGGTGACAACCTACATTCACATTCACAGTAATGTATTAAAGTAAATGTACATTTTTCCATTTTTACCTCTCCTGGGTTATTTCCCAAGACTTGACTGAAAATGATTTCCTAGTAATGAGTAAGCTGGATGATTCTAGGATCTTTTTAAGTAGTATATAAAAGATAAAAAGGAAAAATTATTCAGTATAATGTACATATCAGTAAGTTTAAAAACCTTGGTCCTTCCATAGTTTTTACATGTTTATATGTTTATTTAATCTTTAGTTAATTTTAAAATATTCTATATATTATTGCATTTTATAATCTAAGTGTTGGCTAATTTTATTTTCTTAATGTGACTTCCAAAAATTATATCCTCATTCTTGTCAACATGATGGAACAAGTCTTATATAACTAGTGCTATCAGAGCTCCATATACGAGTTGAAGTACTCCCCTTGGCCATCTGGTGACTGTGAGAATAGTCAGAAATGAGCTATGTAGACTTTTTCTAGGATGAGTTCATGAACTTAATTGTCAGTGCTCACATTTTACACCTAGAAGAATTCAATTCATGGCCTACAGCTCAGTGGATCTTTCAATTTCCCCAAAGTAAGAATGCTTCAATCAGTATAAGCAAACCACAGGCCAATCATTGGTTAATCGGTTTCACACAAGGACGGTTTTCAAACCATCAGTGGGCCTCAGCTCCATTCAGAATGCACGTGACAGCTTGAACAGTGCACAGGGCAAAATTTCAGGGCCAGGACAGAGGATCCCTACGTAGGAGGTAAGCTTTCCATGGTTTATCCACCTGATATTCTCTCTTCCCACTGACCCTCAGATCTGCCTGCCTTGTCTGGTCACTGTTTGTAAAGAGTAGTAAATCACCCAGGGCTAGGCCTATCCCTCCATAGTGACCACTCCCATCTTATCATATTCATGCACATATCTAGACAAAAAATAGGAAAAGATGCTATTTATGAAATGTTAAGCCAGTTTTTAAAGAAGCATTGACATTGATAAAGGTGATTCTGAAAATTGATAAAATACTATCAAATTTGTAACTAGCTATTTTCAGAACAGCAAGTGGTTCAAATCCATTCAAACTCTACTGTTCAAATCTGTTTGTGGTTGGCACAGCTTAAATTATTTGCTGGGGTGGTTGGAATTCAGCACAAAGAAAAAGACATTAATTTGCTTGACGTGACATTAATTAATATAATGTTGCTAGGAGCAATTTAGCTTGCTAGATGCAAACCCAAATTCTTTGAGATTTAACCTTCTAGTGTGAAGTACTTCTAAGCAATTTTCAGCAACTCCATGTGGAATTCTTAAAATGCAGAACTAACATTATTATAATAATGGCTATGAACCAAGGACGGGAAAGAGGCAGACATTCATCCTGACAGAGATAAATAATGGGCAAAGTAAATTATTAGCTGGGTACTTGTTATACATGAACTAAACCATCTCACTTATATTTATACACAAAGCATAATGTACTGGAATCCATTCAAATGAGCACAATAGTAGTTACTAGGGAAAAATGATTTTGATTATGTCATTAAATTTAAAGCTTTCACTTTAGGCACTGAACACAACCCTCAAGTGGGCTTTTTATCACAGGCTTAATGTGAACAGTGCAAGAAAAATCTTGCAAGCTAATGTTTTTAGCATCTAAAACTCTCTTCACTTTTTGGTTAGAATATTAAAAATACACACTCAGGAAAAAAAATAGCATTTGCATTCCCTAATATAGCTTCAAAAATAATATGGAAATATAAAAGAAGAATAAAATGGAAAGGGTGAACTTACTAATTTTCCTGTTCAGGTTAGTGAATTTTATTGGCCATCAGGTTGGGTGGAGGCCCTGTCACTCTCTAGATTCCATGAAAGAAAGAGGCTCCAGTGTAGATAACTTGAAAAGTTCTGCTGTCCTGAATCCTTTACCTCAAATTGAAATATACATGGGGATTTTATGTTGAATAATGATGACTCACTATGATTGGGGAAAATTATCTCTTCTTTTGTTATCCTGATTTTCTGTCTTAAAAACCAGAAATACTCATCCCAAGTTAAAGCTGACCCTTCGTATAGTGATTTGTATAGTAATCTTTGCCGTGCCGGTGGTTGTTTTTACATATCCCTTTGAGAATCTGATACTTTACCCAGAAAATTCTACATACTTTCCCTTCACCTGTACATGTTTCAGAAGGTGCACAGAGGTTTTGTTCAGTTTAATGATGAGATAACACATAACATGATGATTAAGAGCAATTCCGCAGCCAGGTTTGAGTGGTTTGGAGTCATTGTGCATGGTACCACATAGATTATGAAATGAATGATACCCTGGTTCTGTTAGGATTCAAATCTATCACTACTCTTCATAAACCATGACCTTAGTGAGGTTCTTAGCCTCAGATTCTTCATCTAGAACTTTCTTCCAATTTCTTTCTGAAACCCTATATCATCATTTTGAGTATTATAAAGATAATGCCTATAAAAAGGTTTTAAACAAAAGAGGTCTGGGCCAGGCACAGTGGCTCAGGCCTATAATCCTAACACTCTGGGAGAATGAGGCAGGTGGATCACCTGAGCTCGGGAGTTCGAGACCAGTCTGAGGAAAATAAAGCAAGACCCTGTCTCTACTAAAAATAGAAAAACTAGCTGGGTGAAATAGTGGTGGGCACCTGCAGTCCCAGCCACTTGGGAGGCTGAAGCAAGGGGATCACCTGGGCCCAGGAGTTTGAGGTTGCTGTGAGCTATGACACCCTGGCACTCAACCTAGGGCACAGAGTGAGACTCTGTCTAAAAAATGAGGGCTGACATATTTTAAATATAAACTGTTAAACTGTTATCATATATCCAAGTCAGAGATAATGTAATCTCACAGAATGATTTTCCACACTATATCTCTATCCATCTATCCATCTATTAGTAAATATTTGGCTTTTTCCAGTCAGCTGCTCAGACTTGGGGACAGAAATATAAATGAGTCACTAACTAAGGATGTAAAAAGGTAAATTTAAAATTTCAGGCCCTGCTCCATGGCTTGTGCCTGTAATACCAGTGCTTTAAGAGGACAAGGCAAGAGGATCACTTGATCCTGGGAATTCAAGGCCAGACTAGGGAACATAGCAAGACATCATCTCTACAAAAAACTTTTTAAAAGATTAGCCAGGCATGGTGGCTACTTGGGAGGCTGACGCAGGGGGATGAAGTTAGCTCCGGGGGAGGGGGGGTTCTAGGTTACAGCGAGCTATGATTGTACCATTGTACTCCCGTCTGGTTGAGACAGTGAGACCCTGTCTCTAAAATATAAATACATAAAATAAAAAATAAAATAAAGTTTCAGTATACAGTGATAGAGATGATGCATGCTGTAAGTGTAGGAAAGAACAGCAAACCAAAGGAACTGAGGAAGCCATCCTAGGGGAGGTGATAACATTTGACTTGGGAAGGAAATGCTGAGTAGGAGCCTATTCATATGAAAAACCAGAGGGGAAGAGGGTGTGTCAGGGTGAGGGAATGGGGAATAATATGTGCATGGTCCAACCAGGCAGAAGAAAAAATAGCCAATGGGGTTTTGTTTATTTTAGCTGTTTAATAAATATTTGTTAAAGAAAACTGACGAGAAATAGAGCTTGCCAATAAATTATGGTAAAAAACAATTAGAGATAAGTTGCTCTAACCAGTATCAATGAAGACAGCTGACTTTTAAAATAGTAGGAAACAAAGCACAGGTGTATCCATTCAGGATGATGGGAGCAGTTCAGAGGTTCATATATAAGTTTGATCATATTTTTCTTTGGTGTGTAGTAGAATTCCTAAGGAGTAACACTCAATAGCAATAATAATAATAATAATTAATAAATAAAAAGAAGAAGAAAAAAGAAAATAGCTTTTACCGGGTAACTATGACTACATAGTAAAGCATTATGGCACAGTTTAAATGACAGAATACTAATCCCCGGGAGACCTCCATTCTAGTCTGGTTCTTCGCCTTAGTCTCCTTGTCCGAGGGCTGCTTTCTATAGTGGATGTTATTGGGGCCTCACCATGGCAGGCTCCAAAAAATGCCACCTATTTTTTAGTTCCTTTAGAAGTGGAGTCTATGTCTCCTTGCCTTGAATCTGAGTCAACATCGTAACTTCTTTGACCAACAGAATATGGCAGAAGGGACCTTCTGCATGTCCCTCATCTAGCCCCCAACAGGCCTTGCAGCTTCTACTTTGACACTGAAAACTCTTCCACCATGCAAGCAAGCCTGAGCCATCTTTATAGATCAGGGGTCAGGTCAGCAAACATTTTCTGTAACAAGTCAGATGATAAGTATTTTAAGCTTTGGGAGCTATACAGTCTCTGTCAGAAGACTTACCTCTACCATTGCAGGGATAAAGCAGATTATAGATGATATATATGTATATATATATATATATATATATATATATATATATATATATCATATATATACGAATGTACTCCAATAAACCTTTATTTACAAAAACAAGCAGCAAATTAGATTTGTCCCATGGGCCATGGTGCAGATACCTTTACTAGAGGAAAGGAAATTATGTGAAGAAAGGCCATAGCCATCCAGACTGTCACAGGAGAGCCCACAGGCATGGAGCAAGCCCAGCTTAGAACAACAGAAACCTCCTGAGCCCTACAGGAAGTAGCTGAACACCACCAGAGGACCAACCTGAAGAAACATGAAATGGCATAAATCACTGTAGTTAGAAGCCTCTACATGGTTTGTTACACCACAAAAGCTAAACCGCACACACATCTCACAGTCTTCTTCAAGAGTCCAAAGTACCCATTCTCCAGCAACTGTGAGCTTGCTGCGAGGCCACAGCTGCCCCCAGCTGGAAAACCTGCCTTCCCCAAGAGGCTACAGTCTACCCCGGGAGGCTGCACTCTCCCCCATAAATGACTGACAGGGAGACACCACAGCTCACACCCCTCCTCACAGCGGGATCAGTGGTGTGGTGCTAGCTTCCATCTGAAGTCTCGCTCGACTTTCTTCCCTGCCGCCTTGCTCCTCTCCTGTCCCTCACCCTGCACATATTCTCGTAACAAATGATTTGCACAAAAATCACCATCAAGTTCATTTAGGAAGAACTTTCAGGAAACGCAGCTAAGAGAGCTTCCCAGGTTTCTTTGGTTTTCCTCACGATCAGAACACAACTTGGGCTAAAAGACTGAGATGCAAATGTGGAGGATAACAGAATAAGTCAAAAAGACTGAACAGAACCCACCTTACGAACAGCAAGAGGAAGATTGTGATCTAGCCCCCACGCGTCTCATCTGAATCGATCATGGACATACTGCTAAGGAAAGGGGACTTGAAAGTAGAATTTCTCCGTATAAAATGGAAGTCCTGTGAATTTTTCTTCACTTTATATCATTTTCTTAAAATTAGTGAAATCAACTAAATTTCCGACGTATATTTATTATCTTGTTCCAAAGAACCAATTCCATTAGCTATTGCCCCAGCACCATGCTATTCCACAGCAGTGGTCCTCCCTGCCATCTTCCTTATACCCATCCTTTGGGTTCTTTATTTGCTGAGAGAAATCACAAACTGATCAACCACACCATGCAAAAATTGAGACTACTGATGAATTCATGCACATAAATTGCATCAAAATCACCAGATGGACAGTAATTTATAAACAGAACATATCCATCATCATTTTTATTCAAACAGCATTCTGAGAATTTTGAATCCAAAAGGAAAAAGGGAGGAAGAAAAATAATATTGCCATCAGCAGATTCCCTACAAACCTGGAATTGGGTAGCTAGCAAAAGGAAAGATCTGAAAAAAATCTAAAGAAAAGGTAATGACAAGAGCAGGGTTTCCCTTTCTAGGAAAGAAGAATACAGAATTGTCAGAGAGGAAATGTTAATAACCAGGAGAGTGAAGGATGTGGAGAGAATCTCAAAGAGATGTGAGATAGAACCAGAAAGGCAAAAAGCATAAATCTAGAGGTTAGATAGGGAAACTATGAGAAAAAAGAAAACACATTTATAAGAACACATAAAGATGTCTTCTGGAGATTGAAACACTCAGAAAAAAAGAGTACGGTCAAAAATAAAATCAAGGTAACCCTTATAAACATACATGAGAATTTATACATTCTTAAACATTTCTTAGGAAAAATCAATACTTAGACTACTCTTTTCATTTTCAATTTCCATCACTTCAATTACTTGCTTTTTTCTCAATGATAATTACTATCCATACTAAAATGGTTCTATCATACTTGCTTCCTTAGTAGAAAAAAGAAAGAGAAGAGGAAGAGTGCGGCTCAAAATACAGACTTCTTGGCTTGGCGCCTGTGGCTCAACGGGCTAAGGCACCAGCCACGTACACCTGAGCTGGCGGGTTCAAATCCAGCCCGGACCCGCCAAACAACAATGGTGGCTGCAACCAAAAAAAAAAAAAAATGGCCAGGCATTGTGGCGGGCGCCTGTAGTCAGCTACTTGGGACACAGAGGCAGGAGACTCGCTTGAGCCCAGGAATTGGAGGTTGCTGTGAGCTGTGATGCCATGGTACTCTATCCAGGGTGACAGCTTGAGGCTCTATCTCAAAAAAAAAAAAAAAAAATAGCAAAATACAGATTTCTTTTGAAACTCTGAGCACTTCATCCAAATGTTCTATATCTTAGTTTCTTCCTCCGTAAATGAGAAGATCAGACTACATTTTAAAATTCAATAATTCTTAGGGGGAAAAAATTGAGATTTTATTGCATGAATACTAACTGGGGGAAACATGCTAAATGGCATTTTAAAGTCAAATTGCTGTTTGTAACCTTAGAATACAACTTGAAAAGCAATACTTTCTGCATTGCCGCAAATCATAAACTAAAAACGCTCAAAAAAGCTAATTTGGTACAGCTGGGAAGCTCACTAAGGCTGTATGTTAATGTAATGACTGTTTGGTATAGGAAATTATAGCTTAAATAATTTATAGGAATTTGGATATTCATTAAGGTTTCACAGCATTTCAGAATGAGCTATTTTAAGATCAGGAACTAAAAATAGCAGCATTAGCCTTCACAGAAACCATAAGTGGCAAAGCATAATTAATGTACACATTACTTCATTTCAGGGTGTAGGAAAAACAAGTGTTACAGAGACTCTAAGGCATTTTGAGTTCAATGTATACAGAGAACAGCAGGGAATAAAAAGAATTTACAAGGCTGAACAGAGAGTCAACCAGACACCTTTCACAATTAGCAGCAGGGTTTGGGGAAAATAGCTTTTAAAAACCTTTTAGACTTAACTTAGTGAAAACCAAGAGAAGGAGGGAAAAGGCAAAGTAAGCAGAAAGACGGCAACAGACAGTGAGAAGGCAGTGTCCCAGAGGAGGGAGAAGCCATGTGAATCCCTTGAAAACGGAGAACAATCCTTCCTCAGAGACAGGAGAGAAAGCAGAGTTTTGTTAACAGCTCTCCTTCACCCCGTGGATCTGATTGGGTTCCAGGATTGACTTCTGACTTAAATTCCCCAAATGACAGTGGATTTTTTCCATCTGAAATGTCCCCTATTTTTCACTCTCTTGATAGTACCCACCCCACTTCTACTGCTACAACTATTTAACCATTACAGAATGTTCCAATTGGCTCATCAGGATATTTGATATATGGTGCAGTGCAGATTATTGTTATATAAAATGCACGTATTATATTTTAGTCTTCAGTGTGAAGTATTTACACTTAAATTGCTTATTACCCCAGCACCAATACAGTACATGATATGTAATTTTTAAAAGTATGTGTATCCTATAGTATGTGAATGTAGACAATTATATGTGCATAATTATATTAA
This sequence comes from Perodicticus potto, assembly GCA_963574655.1. Taxonomy (NCBI): domain Eukaryota; kingdom Metazoa; phylum Chordata; class Mammalia; order Primates; family Lorisidae; genus Perodicticus; species Perodicticus potto. The sequence continues at coordinate 75,535 of CAUYRH010164764.1, read as the reverse complement.
TATGTCACAGACTTAAAATAAATCAGCATGTTATTAACAAAGCTATGTTTTTTAAAATAGCTGAAAAATGAAAAAATATATGTAAAAGTTACTATTTTAACCACCTGAAAGTCTACGGTATTGTGACATGAGGTGTGGTCACAGTGTTCTGCAACATCCCCACCGCTCATCTCAGAACTTTGTCATCTTCTCCAACTGAAACTCTGAAGCCCTTAAATAACAGTTCCTACTCTCCTTCCTCTCAGCCCCTGGCAACTACCTTTCTGTTCCTATCAATTTGACTACCCCATGTCTCATATAAGTTGGTCCTACAACTCTTGTCCTTTTGTTACTAGCTTATGACACTTCACATAAAGTCTTCAAGGTTCATCTGTATGTCAGAATTTCCTGCCTTTTAAAGGCTGAATACGATTTCATTTTGTGTGCGTGAGTGTGTTTGTGTGCAAGCCATATGTACACACACATCACACTTTGTTCATCCGTCCATCTGTTCAGGGACACTTGGATTGCTTCTTGGCTCTTGTGAATGATGCCACTATGAATGTGGGTGCATAAATATCTCTTCGAGTTCCTGCTTTTATTTCTGTAAGGTTATTTTCCTTCATTTTTGAAGTGTATTGTTATTATGTATCTTTAAGGTTATGGGATACATATCATACCGATACTGAAACATTACTACAATGAAATAAATTAAGATACTATCATCTCACATAGTTACTTAGTTTTTATTTTTATAGCAGCTAAAATCTAGTCTTCATGTTATACATTAGATTACACACAACTCAATAGTGGAAAAACAAATAACCTGATTAAAACATAGGGAAAAGACTTGAATATAATATATATATTATGTACATATGTGTATATTTCTCCAAGAAAAACATAAAATGGTAAACAGGGATATTACATGGTGCTCAACACCATTAATTATCAGGAAATTGTAAATTACCTATGAGGTAGCACCACACACCCATTAGGATGGCTGTATCAAAAAGTCAAAAGACAGCAAATGTTAGCAAGGGTGTGAAAATGGAACACTTGTACACTGTTGGTGGTAAAATAGATTGGTACAGACATTATGGAAAACAGTAGGCAAGTTTCTAAAGAAATAAATATAGAACTATTATACAATATGACCCAACAACCAATTTTCTGGACATATCCCCAAAGAGGTCACCACTGCATAAAGATATCTACACTCTTCAGGTCACTGAAGTATTACTCAAAATAACCAAGATATGTAAACCACTTAGGATTCCTTCAATGGTCAAATGGATAAAGAAACTGTGGTGTGTGTATACATACGCACACATGCACACACATAGTGGAATAATATTCAGCCCTAAAAAAGAACAGGATCTTGCAATTTGCCACAATGTGGAGGAAATTAGAAGGCATTATATGAAGTAAAATAAGCCAGCCACAGAAAGAAAAATATTGCATGATCTCACCTACATGTAGAACCTAAAAAAATTAAATTCAAATATACTGAGAGAGAACAAAACAGTGGTTACTTAGGGATGGTGGAGAGGCGAAGGAAACAGGAAGATGTGGATCAGACAAATTATATTATTGTCTGATTGGGCATCTTGCTCATAACTACTCAATAAATTTCTGCTAAGTGCAAAGTAATATTCCCCACTTGCTGTGATGATTTTGTTGTCAAATATGAACCTTTGTCATTTTAATAAAAAATAGAAACTATTTTTCTATTTAATTATAATAAGTGAATCACTATTTTAACTTGAGAACTTTCTAAATACTTACACAAAGTATTTGGAAAGAAATGAACAGTAAAAGGTTATTTTGGTTGTATGAAGGGTTTGCTCCTTAATCAACAGTCCTCTGTACCAATTTAGTAGTAATTGATGTTCTTACGAAACTGAAGCTCTAATAGCATCTGTATTCTTCCTTAGGGCATCTAGTAACCATTTAATAATGGAATAATATGAAATCAAGTTTAACTAATAAGTAAGGTTGCTTTATTGTCGATAAGTTTGTACTATTAGCAGACACTTTTCAAATAAAATGACCATGGTTTAATTAGATGCTGTTATCTTTCTAATTTTACTGAAAATTTAAAGAAGAAAATGAAACACCTAACCCACAAAAATAAAGGTCATTTAATTTCCTTTACGTTGTTTAGTAACTTCTTAAAATACTTTTTTTTTTTTTTTGAGACAGAGCCTCAAGCTGTCACCCTGGATAGGGTGCCGTGGCATCTCAGCTCACAGCAACCTCCAATTCCTGGGCTCAAGCGAGTCTCCTGCCTCCACCTCCCAAGTAGCTGGGACTACAGGCGCCTGCCAAAATGCCTGGCCATGTTTTGGTTGCAGCCATCATTGTTGTTTGGTGGGCCCGGGCTGGATTCGAACCCACCAGCTCAGGTGTATGTAGCTGGCGCCTTAGCCTGTTGAGCCACAGGCGCCGAGCCTTAAAATACTTTAATGAGAAATAACATTTATGCCTAAATTGATACAAATTTTCCTGATTTGATCTCCTCATCTTATTAAATATACTGTCATTATTCATCTTAAATATAAAATAAACCACAAGGGACTTATAAGTCACTTCTTAAAAATATGGCATTGTAACTTCAAATGTTGTAAATACAGAAGAAACACATTAGAATCCCTGATCTGGGGGGGTTTGTTTGTTTGTTGGCAAAGAGTATCATCTCTAGGTGGCGCTTGTGGCTCAAGGGGTAGGGCGCTGGCCCCATATACTGGAGGTGGGGGGTTCAAACCCAGCCCTGACCAAAAACTGCAAAAAAAAAAAAAAAAAAAAAGTAACATCTCTATGCTATTGCTACAAATTAAGAAATTCCGAAACTATACGCATACATCCATAGTTAATATTTTATATATATAATGTTATATATGTATATATGGAATACAATAAATGCAATAACATATACCTATATCATACTATATTTTAGTTTATTCAAACTAAATCATTATTCAAAACAATGAACATTCATTCATCTAATTACCACATAGTGAGTACACATATTAGGCAAGGTGCTGGGAAAACGGTTTGACATCTAAAATAACTAAAGATCTGGTATAACATAGTGTGCTTTACACAAAGTTCATTGCTTTTGATCTCCTTCTGATGAATAAAAATAAATCTAGCATTTCCTATGTTCAGGGAATGGTACATCCAGTACAGGGTTGACTCCAAATATGAGATTTATGTAAACTACTTAAAATTTCCAAGCCTCAGTTTTTCTCATCTGTGAAATATGAGCAATAGTATAGAATTTTGGTGATTGCATGATGATTACACAAACACACATTGCTTAGCATGACACCTAACACATTATAAATATGCCTCAAAAGGTAGTTCCTAGTGAATTTCATCACTGTGATTCAGGAAGGATCATGCAATAACACTGTATTACTTTTCTACTGCTGCAAAAATGAATCACTACAAACTTAACTACTTAAACAATGTAAGTTTATTGTCCTACAGTTTTATATATTATTTATACAGCACAGGTTTCATCACGTTAAAATCAAAGGAACTCCACTACTTTCTGTATACTCTACGGGGGAAGAATCTGTTTTCTACCTTCTAGAGACCACCTGCATTCCTTGGTTTGTGGCCCCTTTAATCCATCTTCAAAGCCAGCAACAATGGATAGAGCCCTCTCATGGCAGCTCCCAGGCCATGCCCAGGAAGGCTCTTTGCATTTAAGGGCTCATACGATTTGACTGGATCCACAAAGATAATCCAGGATAATTCCACCCATCTCATGGAAAGAAAACTTAATCACACCAGCAAAGTTCCCCTTTGCCAGGTGAGCTGACATACTCACAGGTCCCGGAGATTAGAGCATGCACATCTTTAGTGAGCTATTTTTCTGCCTACTAAAGGCAACATCGTACCAACTGAAAGGTGCCTGTGCTGGGACACAAGTGGTAGGAACTATGGCTGCTGCTTGCTTTTGACTTCCTTAGAAATATGTAAATTAATCCTAAAGAAATTTTGAATTCTTCCTCTATTTACAAGGAATCATGATTAGAGTAAATCCTATTAAGTAAGAATCAATCATTACACTCTAGGACACTCTAAAACCCCAGTGTGCCAATGAAGCAGAACTAAAAATAGAACCATTTATCCCGGAACCTTTCGGCCCTCTGAAACTACCTTCCTATCACTAATCACTGTTTCCCATGGCTGCAACTACTTGGGGATTCACTCTTTAATCATTTTATGCTAACTGTGAATGTCACCCTGTATGTTCTTCTGAATAGTCTCAGCAAGACAGCATGACTGGTTTGGGCAGCTTTATCTGGATTACGTGAATGGATGATTCTAAGTGGATGTACCTAAGTAGTTTGGTCCTGCCGCTCTTTCACATTTTCTGTCTCATGAACAGAGATGTAATAAACAATTCCAGTAAATTACTGGGCTGTTCTATTTAATTACCTTCATCTTATAAAGGAAACAATATACTCATCATTTTAATGAACAATGAAATGGAGTGGAAATTTTATTTTAACTAGTCTTAACATTAAAGAATTTAATGCAACTTTAGGAAACTTTACAAATACCCCAGTATATCTTCAAAGTTCCAAGCGCTAAGTTAAGATCAGAGCCTCAGTAGATGAAATAGCTGTACTCACTGCACTCACAGATGCTAACCCCTCATTGAAGCAATAAGGAACCAAATTCCAAAAGATTTAAATGCAACTGCTTCCACCTTTGATGCATAATTCACCTTCACATGCCCTGAAGTAGAATTCATTAGTAAGATTGGACTTTTGAAAATAGACAGGTCAGGGCATTCAGCAGAACACTGACTCCAATTATCCTGGTAATCCAAGAGAGAGAGAGGTGGTGGGAAACACACCAGGCACTTTAGTATTATTAGAGAAGCAATAATAGAAGTAGCTGAAGCTCCCTTGTCAAACACCCCCGCGTTTCCTTTCCATCCAGCATGTTAGCTGGTGATTTCCAGACAATTATTTGACCTTTCCAAACCTACTATACCTCATTTGCAGAGCACAGAGACCACGTAACAGAGGACAAGAACCCAGGCTTCAGGATTCAGAATCACATGGGTTTGAATCCTGGTTCTGCCATCTTTGAGCTGGGTGATCTTGAGCTCATCATGTTCTCTAATATTAATCTCATGAATGTAGGAATAACGATACCTGCTTCAAAGGCCTGTTACAAGGAGTAAATGGGATGTACAGAGCATGTAAGACAGTGCTCAACATTCTTCTTAGTAAAGTATCACAAGAATGGGGGGAAAAATGGATCCAATGTACTCAATACTAGTATGAAACCAATATATAAACAACTACATGCTCACTTGAATGAAAAACACAAGTATTGTCTAGCCAGGGGGCGGGAAGAGGAGGGAACCGGGAGGGGAGAGAAGGGAACGTGATTGGCAGGATCTCACCTGATGTGCACAGCTCCCTGGGTAAAGGGCTCAACTGCAACTTGAATTTTACCTTCGAAATGAAAACAATGCAACTAAACATTTACACCCTCATATCAATCTGAAATTTTAAAAAAAAGCAGGAAAAAAAGGACAGTGTTCGAAAAGAGCAGTCAATAAATGGCAACTAATATTGTTGCAAATTAACTTATAATATTTTATGAAGATTGATAATAAATGCAAACAAATTTCCCCATAAATGGAGACTGCTGTGGTCTGTTGCAATGTCTCCTCAAAATTCACATGTGGGAAACGTGTCCTTGGTTTCCCAGCACCCAGAAAATGAACAATAAAGTTCTGTTGTTTGTAAGTTTCCCACTTTGTAATATTTTCTTATAGCAGGAAGAATGAACTAAAGACAGGAGTCTTATAAATTCCTACAATTTAATAATAATTCTACATTTTCAAAGCCTTTATATCCATACAGTCTGTCCTCATGCCCCAACAACTGCATAGTTAATTTTTCCCCATCTCACAAACTGGAAATTTGACTTTGGAAAGGTCTAAATGGTTCAGGGTCATGTATTAAAGTGCGAATGAAGAAAGAATTCTAGCCAAGTGACCCCTGGCTCTCTATTCACTGCCTTACCTGTTAAATTATATCACCTTGGCAGTTTAACAGTACACTGGAAACATTTTCAAGGGAGAATATTTATATACACAACTCTTGGCACCATAAATATTTGTCTGAATTTATCCTGCTCCAGGCCAATCAACATCTTATGAAACTTGTGATTTAAAAGGCTTGGATTTTTATTCATGCAATGTTAATATAATGGAAAGCAATTCAGTATCTCCAGCAGGAAGGATTTTACAGGCATTAAGCGGGTGGCAGTCTACATAAACTTTACCTTTCTTGACATTTTTAAACATCTGATACAGTTTTAAAGCATGTATATTTTTGTATCATTTTAATAGCGAAACTATTAATGATAAACAAAGTTTATATGAAATGTGAATTTGAAGCATTTTGTTTACATTGAGTTAAGGACATGTAAACTTTGACAAATGCTAATGGAGGTTAGCAATGCACACATTCCTTTCATAGCAAGGGAAGACCATTCCTTAGAATTCCGAATAACCCTTTTAACCTTGTGAAAAATGAGTAAAGAATGGAGTGTGTAGATCACTGAAGTATAATAAGAGCTGAAATAAGTGAGCTGACTCCAGTTCCTGGCTGAGCTAAATAGTAAGAAATAATTCTATGAAAGCACATTTCTTGAGAGTTACACTTTCTTGGCACTTTTATTGCAGCCTAGTCAAAAGAAAATGTCCTTATTTATTAATACTCATCCCCTGCCTTAACAATTGTCTAACTTCCTTCCTTATCTGCTGTGCTTTTGTAATGCTATTGACCTAAAGTATAATTAGCAAAACCTACTAATTTATTCCACTAGTATATAATTAGGTGTATGTAGGTATTATAATAAACAAGACAGTGATTACTGCTCTACAAAAGCATATAGCTCATTGGGGAGAACAGAATTTAAGCAGAAGATTTCAATGCAGTGTGACAATAGCTAAGGCACGCAATGTGAAAGGGCTAGGGCTTAGGTGAGTAGGATGTTCTGAAAATACATAGAAATAAATTGCAACTAAATAACTTAATGATTCAAATGGGAGGCAGAGATCACCCATTGAGTAAGGCACTGTAGTAGGACATTATAAAATATAAATCGAGTCCTTGTTGCTCAGGAAATCTACTGCAGTTGGGAAGATAGTACCCAAAGTTCTCTCCTCCTTTCTCCAGAACTAAGTTGCCTTCTAGACAACTCCACTTAGATGGATTAGCTACAAGGCTTATTTGATTTTTCTTCCTGTCCCCAAGCCAGGTCCTCACCTCTCTCTATCTTCACAACTGGCCCCACTCCATCCAGTTACTAAATTAGAATTAGAAAAGTCGTGCTTTTTAACACTTGCTGCCACCATAATGGCGTGGGGTGATGTTTGAGAGAGTGAGCAGTGAAGGGAAGGGATTAGTTCCCAAGGTTTTGTGTAACCAGCTGAACACCACAGGCATTATCCTACAGACAGTTCTGCCATTAAACCTCTGACAGCATTGGCTCGTCATGTGGGTAAATGAAAGAATATATTTATAAAGTATTCAGTGAATCATCATTACTGATAACTATGCATTGATTAATTTTAATGGCTATGAAACACTCTTAGGAAGGAAAAGTGTTAAATCATAAAGCGCATTCTAAAGCCATACATTAATGGGAGGAGATAATCATATATACACATTATATCACATACTCTAAAGCCAAAGACAATGGGCTGTAAACTTTTAACAGTATACATATCAGATAATACACATCAAATAGTATCTCTTAAAAAGTAATTGTCTCAGTGGACCATATAGACACAGGTTAAGCATCTCTAATCCAAAAACCTGAAATCCAAAATATAAAACTTTTTGAGTACTGACATGATGCTAGAAGTAGAAAATTCCAAATCTGACCTTGTGTGATGAATCCTGGTCAAACACAGTCAAAATTTTGTTTCATGCACAAAATTATTTTAAATGTTATATAACAGGCTATGGTATAAGATATGAAGCACAAGTGAATTTCATGTTTAGACTTGGGCTCCATCCCCAAGATATCATTCTGTATATGCAAATACTCAAAAAAAAAATCTGTAACACTTCTGGTTCTAAACATTTAGAATAAGGGATACTCAATGTTTAAAAGCAAGGGCTCTTTGCATTAAAAACAAGAGCTCTTTTCTTTTCTTTTTTTTCTTTTTATTTTTACATATACATATGTTTATTAGGTTTCTACCTTTTGCCTTCACAGAATTAAAAAAGCTTAAAATTTAATAACAATAACAATGTTTAAGCTAAGCAATAACAATGTTTAAGATAAGGACTAGAAACAAAAACCTCAAAAATAATGAACAAAGATAAATACATTCAGAAAAGAAATCAGACGATTATTACATCGAAATATTAAGCAATATTAATAATAATAATGCAAAGAAAGCAACATTCACATTGTCAAATTAGAGTGTGTCTGTTATAGAATGCTTTGACTCTGAGGCTCAGTAACTTCTTATTTTTTTTTCCAAAGTCTTAAAAAATAGACAACTAATATTTATTAAAAAAGTAAAAGATAATTTAAAAAAATAGATCATGCCAAATCTTATACACAGTAGAAAAAGAAGAAATATTTCAAAATCATTCTACTTAATCTGGATACACCTGATATTAAAATTGGAGAAAATTTATTGTTATAAAGGGAAATTGCAAACAGATTTCACTTATAAATGAGGATGCAATATCCTTAACAACATATTAACAATTTGAATTAAAAATTAATGTTTAAGTATGTACTTTGGGCAAAATTAAATGCAGTTTATGTGAGAATTAGTCACTATTTTCTTTTCTTTTTTTGTTTTCTTTCCCTCACCTCCTCCCTCCTTCTCTCTCTGTCTGCTCTCCCCTTCCCCCACCCCCACTGTGTCATTAATTGTCATTAATTTTCCTCACATCAAAGTTGAATACATAGGATTCATGCTTCTCCATTCCTGTGATGTTTCACTAAGAATAATGTGTTCCACCTTCATCCAAGTTAGTACAAATGCTGCAAAATCTCCATTGTTTTGATGGCTGAGTAATATTATACGGTATACATATACCATAGCTTACCAATCCATTCCTGGGTTGAAGGACATTTAGGGTGTTTCCACGTTTTAGCAATTGTAAATTCAGCCTAGTACAAGTGTCTTTATAATAAAAGTTTTTTTTTCTTCTGGATAGATGCCCAGTAATGGGATTGCAGGATCAAACGGGAGGTCTAGGTTGTGTTCTTTGAGGTTTCTCCATACTTCCTTCCGAAAAGGTTGTATTAGTTTGCAGTCCCACCAGCAGTGTAAAAGTGTTCTTTTCTCTCCGCATCCACGCCAGCATCTGCAATTTTGAGATTTTGTGATATAGGCCATTCTCACTGGAGTTAGATGACATCTCAGGGTGATTTTAATTTTCATTTCTCTAATAATTAGGGATGATGAGCATTTTTTCAAGTGTTTACTGGCCATTCATCTATTGTCTTTAGAGAAGATTCTATTCATCTCTCTTCCCCATTAACGTATGGGATTGTTGGTTTTTTTCTTGCAGATTAATTAAAGTTCTGTATAGATCCTGGTTATTAAACTTTTGTCTGATTCAAAATATGCCAATATCCTTTCCCATTGGGTAGGTTGTCTATTTGCTTTGGTTCTTGTCTCCTTGGCTGTACAGAAACTTTTCAGTTTAATTAAGTCCCTTTTGTTTATTGTTGCAGCTGTTGCTATTGCCCTGTCAGTCTTCCTCATAAAGTCTTTCCCCAGGCCAATATCTTCCAGTGTTTTTCCAATTCTTTCTTTGAGGATTTTTTTCATTTAATGCCTTAAATTTAAGTCCTTTATCCTTCTTTAATCAATTTTTGTTAGTGGAGAAAGGGGCAGATCCAGTTTCAATCTTTTACATATGGATATCCAATTCTCCCAGCACCATTTATTGAATAGGGAGTCTTTCCCCCAATGAACACTCTTGTTTGGTTTATTAAAGATTAAATAGCTGTAGGTTGTTGGTTTCATTTCCAGGTTTACTATACGATTCCAGGTATCTATGTCTCTATTTTTGTGCCAAGACTCTTAGAAGTCATCAAAGAATTCAGTAATGTCTCAGGATATAAAATCAATGTCCACAAGTCAGTTGATTTGTATATGCCAACAACAGCCAAGATGAGAGGTTAATTAAGGACCCAACTCCCTTCACCATAGCCCCAAAGAAAATGAAATACTTAGGAATATACTTAACAAAAGAGGTGAAAGACCTCTACAAAGAAAGTTATGAAACCCTAAGAAAGGAAATAGCAGAGGATTTTAACAAATAGAAGAACATACCATGCTCATGGCTGGGAAGAATCAGCATTGTTAGAATGTCTATACTTCCCAGAGCAATTTACCAATTCAATGCCATCCCTATTAAAATACCAACATCCTACTTTCAAGACTTGGAGAAAATGATTCTGTGCTTTGTATGGAACCAGAAAAAAACCCATATAGCTAAGGCAACTCTTAGTAATAAAAACAAAGCCAGGAGTATCACCATACCAGATTTTAGGCTATATTACAAGGCCATAGTGGTCCAGACAGCATGGTACTGGCACAAAACAAGGGCTCTTTTCACCGACATAGTGGCTGTGGTATAGTCCTACTATATAATCGTGGGGAAGTAACTTAACCTCTTTGAGTCTCAATTTCCTCACTAATAAAGTGCATACAAATCCAACTTTCAGGGCATTTTGAAAGGGTTAAATAAATAATTGAAGCCCTGTTTTTTTTTTGTTGTTTTTTTTTTTGAGGAAGACGCCATTAATAGCTATATGACATATTCTGACAAGATTGTAGAATATAATAAACTAAAAATATCCAGATGCAAACTTCTAGAAATTCTGGATAAACTGATTTAAATCTATAGTTGAAAGTCCAAGAACAGGAAGTATACAGGAGTCAGAAACAAAAGAGAGTTAAAAACCAAAGCAGTAGACTGGCAGCTATCTTTGCCTCCAGTGACAGATACAAACATGTTCCATAAACTTAGGAGTTGGGTTTAAATACCAAGAACCACAAAAAACGAGGTTGATACCAAGAACAACAAGAAACGAGGTCTTGAGCCTAGCTAGGAGGAAGTGAGACCTAAAACCTCTGCATAAAAATTGAGCCTCAAAATGTTTCACTATTGGTGAAAGTGGACTAGAACAAAAATGTAGTCCCAAATTAAACAAGGTAAGAGGGAAGCTATTTCTTTGCCATGAGCGTGCATGAATAAAAACAGTAAATTTCTCTCAAAAATCCAAACCATGGAACAGCACCTGGAATGGGTTTGGGGTTCAAAATTCTCCTACTGGGTTTGTCTAACCAAGAAATGAACAACAAACTGTCATGAGCAATGAGAACTTATTGGGTATCTGTTAGATGCAAAAACAAATCTGTATTAGAGAGCCAAGACCTCAACCCAGGCTCACTACATACCTGCAAAGTATGCAGGTATCCTAAACGTGCAAGGCTTCTGATATGTTTAAAGTTACCTTTAATTATTTTTCCATGAGCAATAATTAGCAGGGACAACCACCAAAAGGATTAGAACCCCACAAGCTTTATGTAATAGAATAGTCTGCTAAGCCAATTAGAAAGGAGAATGTTTAAAATTATTAAAAGAGAAATCTACTTTAAAAAAAGAACCACACACAATGGAAAAAAAAGGACTAGCTAGATTAGAAAAAGGATACTTCAAACTTCTAAAATTGAGAAATATAATCACAGAAATTAAATCTTAATAAGCAGATTGCGCAGCAGGTAAGACAAAATAGAAGGCCCAATTGATGAACCGAAAGACAAAGCAGGTCTGGGGAAATGACCTAGAACATATCACAGAGAGATTAGCAATTAGGAAAGTAAAAGACAATTTAAGCACCAAGGACGACAACATGTGATGGTCAAGTGTACAACTAATTGGAGTTTTAGGTGGTGATGATAGAAAGTATGCAGAAGAAGTATAAATCAAAAACATGATGGCTGAGAATGTTACTAGCTCAGATCACTTCCTGTCTCTACTGATAAAGTAATCAGATTGTCATTCATGAGACAAGAAAACTCCTTTCAAGATTAATAGTTGGGTGGGTCGATAAGAGATGATGATAGGTGATAGATAGACAGACAGACAGATAGACAGTAGTGAAATAATCACAAATAAGAGATGTAAAGCAACCGGGATGAAAAAAAGATTATTGACAAGCAATCAAAAATTAGCTTGGCAGAAAATTTCTAAAAAATGTAAGACTGAAGACATCATCTTCAAAAGGTAGGGAAGGTAAACGTTCACCAAGCTTTCTCGGCTTTCCATAAAGCAAATAGCTATGTTTATTTAAAAAAATGAACTCCATATGACATTTATTTCTTTTAGAGAATTTTTGAAGTAGGATATAGCCTTATTTGACTACATTATTTTACATAAAATCCTTCTAAAAAGGCAAAATAATAGAATAAAAATACAAAATAAGAGCCCCTATAGCCCTGTGATTCAGCATTTTGGGGATTTAATATTCAGCTCTTTATCTTTTAGGACGCTGATTTCAAAAGTGAGTAGTATTCTTCCAGACCCCACATACATCAAAACCAACAAACAAAAACTGTACCCATTAATAGGAAATCTCTCCTAGAAATGAATACTAGACTGAATGTTCCTTTAAAATATTACATACGTAAAATCAGCTGAGCATAGAAGATGTCACGTAAAATCAGCTGAGCATAGAAGATGTCACTACTATAAATAAACTGTTGTGAAAATCAGGAGCAACTAAATCTTACTCTATTGGCAACATTAAAAGGTTAGAATTGGTGCATTTCTTACATTAGCCACCGAAAGATCTGCCAGCTCTGAGTTATTAGAATCTACTGCTCTATTTGACAAAACAAAAGCTGAAAAGCCAATTAAAAACATCTTATTATTAAAAGTTGTGAGGTTTTTTTGATTCTTAAACATATTTTTATCTTCCAGCTTAGTGAAATATTCCCAGTAGAATTTGTAAGACATGGATAACCAGATGAGAGAAACTTGTGAAGCGTTTTTGCCTGTGAGATTCCTTCATGTCCAGGAGCCACCGAGCTCTGATGTCTCCTGGTTACCTGAAAGTAGTTTTCCCCCTTGATGAGATGGGTTAGATCCTTTCTGTCTCTACTATAATTTTCACATTATAAATGGGATTACAGAGGTTTACATTTGTTCCCAGACCAAATAATTGGGTACATTTCATTATAAGATATTTCCATTCTACATATGTATGTGTATTTTAAACGTTCTACATACTTTTAAAAGATACTTGGACTCCCTGATAAATAGGGTTAACAATTATAACAACTGGAGTTGAAGATGTTTTTTAAAGAATGAAAATAACATTCATTCTTTCATATCAAATAAATCCTTAGAGATTAAGGAACTGTATTCAAAATATACTATATGCCCAATTAAAGAAGATTAAGAAACTAAATCAGTTTATATTGTGTCACTTCTTATTATTTTCTTCATAAACTGAAGTGATAGCTTTTATTTCTCTCAATAAGTCAAAACAAACAAACAAGAAAAGTTTTAAAGAGAATGGAAATAAGCTGGGCAATTTGAATTGAGAATAAACACATGCCTTTGTTCAGAACTACAAACAAATATCAAAAAGAGCCAAAAATCATCCTACTCACAAGTACTATTATGAAAATTAAAAGGCCGCCAAAGATTTCTTTGTTTTCTGACAATTACTCAAGTACTATAATGCTCACATGAAGTGGTAGGACGGTTGCCCTCCCAGTATGAAGGCCTTCATTTCATAAACCACCTTAAACGTCACATTTTTAAACATTGAAGCTTGGTTTTTAAATTGTTGGTAGTAAATAAAGTCACAGAAACCAGGAAGTAAGCGAATATGTAAAGTTAAAAAATCAAATGACTTGCTCTCATCTCTGGACAGAGCAGAGAAATGTGAGTGGAAATTAAGTTTGAATAGTACAAAAATCATTGAGTTTGCAGCCATGATTTCAGGGGAAGAAGCACAGACTGTCAGTCATTATACTGTGTTTAAACTGTATGAGTTACATGGACTCCACAGTCCCGGGTTCCCAGTCCTACCTCTTGTTAGTGATCTCTGTATAAGAGGAACGAAGAACAATGATAACAGCTAATGCTTACTAAAGGATGAAGCGTTCAGAATGGACAGGCAGTCATTTCACAGATGTGTATGCTAACTCACACGGTCCTCATAAAAACCTTTCGCGGAAGATAATCACATCACTTCATGTGGCAGATGAATAAATGAGGGCATAGTAACTATACCAATTAATAGGTGCCTGAGGTCACCTTGTTGAGTATGAATATAGGCAATCCAACCCCCAAATCTGTCACACCTATGCGTGTGCATGTGTGTTTATTAAGACATATCATAAGGACCAGGTTCAGTGGGGCATGCCTGTAGTCCCAGCTACTCAAGGTAAGAGGATGCTGGAGCCCGGGAATTCAAAGTTGCGGTAAGATATGATCACACCACTGTACTCCAGCCTGGGTGACAAAGCCAGATCCTGTCTCAAAATGCATATATATAAAATAACACCAAACTTATCATTCTACCCATTTTCAAGCACACAATTACAGCGAAATTAAGTGCCTTCACAACATTGTGCAACTATCACCACTGTCCATTTCTACAACTTTTTCATTAACCCCAAACAGAAACTCTATGCTTTTTTTGGATAACACCTCACTTCTCCCCTTCCCCAGCCCCAAGCCTATCTTTTTTACTACTACTTCCTTCCGTTCTGTTGAGTAAATAAAGAAAACCAAATATTTTTAAGAAAAAACTGAGAAAGAAACAAACTAGAAAACAGAAGTCATCAGCAAAGATGCATATTAATGGAAAGTCTAAAGGTTGTATTTTAGGCAGAATAAATGGATCATAACAAAAATATTGTTTTATTCTTGATTAACTCTAAACAAGGCCGATTGTATAAAATATTATTTACTTTCTATCTTTAAAATGTAACAGAACTAAAATATGAGATATCAGTAGTATGTACATCAAAGTGGAAGTACCATCGGAGTTGAAGTATTCCAAGAGTCTTATAATTTTCAGAGGGAAAGCAAATATTTTGTTAATTCTAAACCTGTTAAAATAAATAGGACAACTTGTAGAAGAAGAGACCCAGAAAATACAACTGCTAATGAAATTGAAGAGAAAAAAGTAAAAGGATAATAAAGAAGGCATAAATTCAGTCTTAAAAAGACAAGAAAAATGAAAGAAGGCACACATACAACAAAATGAAACAAAACAAAGTGTTTGATACAAATGTTGTGGTAGTTATGGTGTAATATACACAAAGAAATATCTACATTGGAAAAATGAAACAAAACAAAATGGTTGATACAACTATTGTGGTAGTTATGATGTACTATTCACAAAGAAATATCTACGTTGGAAAAGTGGAAACACTAAATATTAGTAAGTTTAGTGTATGACCCAAAAGTTCAGAAAAAGAACAGAAAATCAAACACAAAGGACATTAAGGAAAGGAATATTAAGGATAGAATTATAAAATAATGACAAGTAAAAACATACAATAGAAAGAATGAACAAAGCCAAAAGTTGACTCTTTGAACAGATTAATAATACAAAAACAAAAGCAAAACAAACAAAAAACCCTCTGGGCTGGATCAATCAGGAGACAAATAGAAAACATAAAAGATATTGTAATTAAAAGAGGACTTAAATAAATGCTATTGAGATTAAAAAGACAAGTTATCTTTTATATCCTTATATAATCTGAAATAAAATAAAATAAAAAAGCAAGTTACCCGGGCAATTAATGTCAAATACTTTTAAAATATAGACAAAAATAGATAAATCCTTTAAAATACAAATTCCAAAACTCATTTGATAAGCAAGTAAAAGATGAGTAGTCCTATAACTGTTAAATAAATTAAAAATCAAATTAAAAATTTTTCCCAAAGGAGAATACCAGGTCCAAATGGCTTTATAGAAGGTTGACTCCAAACCTACATATACTTTCAGAGAATAGAAAAAGAAATAGCTTCCTCCATCCATTTTACAAGGCTTAGAGCAAAGGTTCTCAACCTATGGGTCGTGACCCCTTTAGGGGTCAAACAACCCTTTCACAGGTGTTGCCTAAGACCATTATGATTCATAACGGTAGCAAAATTACAGTTACAAAGTAGCAACCAAAGTAATTTTATGACTGGGGGTCACCACAACATGAGGAACTGTATTAAAGGGTCGTGGCATTAGGAAGGTTGAGAACCACTGGCTTAGAGCTCTCAAGCTGACATCCCAAGGAAAACATTACTCACCAATCTCACTTAATAGTGTAAGTTCAGCAAACTGAGAACAACATTGCTTAAAGATATAAAATATAATGACAGTGAAATTATTTCAGAATCACAGAATTGAATTCATAATAGATAAATTACTAACGTTACTCACTACTCTGATAGAATAAAAAAGGAAAATTATCACCTCAATGGATATACAAAAAAGAGGTTGATAAAATTCAATATCATTGGTAAGTAATATAAATGAGAAAATAAAAAAAGAGGAATTTCCTTAATCTGAAATAAGACATGCAAAATAAGAAAATGAAAACAAATGTCACCCTTCATGGTGAAATGCCAAAGAAGATATCCATTACCATCACTTCCATTGCAAAAAAAGTAAATCAAAATAAAATTGCATCTGTGCTTCACATCATATACAGAAATCAAATTTACATGGATTAAAGACTAAATTTGTTTTTTAAGACAGTTTGTCTTTATGACTTCAGAGTTGGGAAGGACTTCTTAAAACATGAAAAGCCCTAACTGTAAAGAAAAACATTGGAAAACTCAACTTCATCAAAATTTCAAACTTCTGCTCATCAAAAGATACTATGAAAGTAATAAAGTCAGAACCGTATAGTAGTAAAACACTTTCTACATGTATAACTAGCCAAGCATCAGTATTAATATACATGGAGAACTTCTACGTATTAAAAAAAAAAAGAAAATCCAATCAAAACATAGACAAAGAGACCCTTTCCGAACTTTAACCCTTGATCATGGAAGAAATCACACTTTTTTTGTGTAACTCTGAAGTCACCAGGTCTTATAACCCTTTAAATATGAATCAGATTGATTCAAACATCCATTCTATAGATTTTGGAAATTCAAAACCTTCCCTAACTATATCCAAACTCCTGAGAATAGAGAATATGGACATGTCACTAAAATTCTCATCTCTTTTAACTCCTTTTTCAAAAGTCACAACAAGTCTAGCCTTTTAATTATAGCAAAATTTTAATTGGACATTTGCGGGAGGAAGGGGTCCCATGGAGGCAGTTTTCATCCAATTACCCCAATAAGTTATCAGGGACAGATTTATGCCATGTGGTACCCCACTCTCCACACTTTGGCTTCTGTGGTTCGACCTCACTTCTACCACCACCATCCTCTCTGTTCTTGCCCTTTCTTCTTCTCCTGGCTTACGGAAGCCCAACAATTCCGGTTTACTTTTCACTCCTGCCAGTACCTAGTCCCTGGGTGTTCCACTTGCCCCTGGAAGTTGCACAACCAAAAATAGCACTGCCCCCAAAGGAATTCTGGAGTCAGCTGTTAAGGTAACATATTTTCACCTTGCTGTATTTAAAAGAAACAGAACCTCTGCCAGGATTCACAGTAACTGATGTTTCTTGTAAAGATATTTCATACTCTGAGATTTTTTAAAATACCTAAACTCTGTTAGAAATGGATTTGAAATGTAAGCTTTATTAGACAGTACCTCTATATGGTTAACTTTTGCCTACATTCTGGCAAATTATTATTCATTCAGACTTTTTTTGTACGTACAATGTCCTGTTTCTGCTATAATTTTCAATCACTCTACCAATCTAGCTATTGTATAACTAAGGTGATCTATCTTGGATCTGTTTTCCTTTTCAACATAGATTAACATTATTTTTATGTGAACTTTATACAGAATATTTTTCCATTGAAGAACATCTATATTTTAGGGTCATCTGTTTTCTATGATGCTCTACAAGTGATTTTTAAAGTAAATTAAAAAAAAAATAAAAAACACACTATATGGATACATATTTTGAGTCTAGGTCTCTTACCCCCACTCCTAAGGAGTTTTCAGGAGTGTGATATCTAGCTTAGATGCCTTCATCTAGCCTTCTCCAGATATCAGCCAGTAAGGGTCGGAAGTGGTAAGCAAAGTGGTTCACTGGTCATGGCTGTGATTGACAAGTTTGCTAAACCACTTCCTCCTCAAGTAATAATGTCCCTTGGTCTGCGACTTCCTCATCTCACACAGCCCTAAAAATCATTCTCAAAATCAAATGACATTTCATTGATAAAAAGAACAAACTATCAAATTTTTAATAAAAAATTAAAAAGCATTAGCATTATAAATACTTGGGGCAAAGTTTAAGGTATTGTTATTAAAACAATGGAAGTGAATTTAAGCCATGATATTAAAATTAATAGTCTTCCTCCTACAGAACCCCTCCTCTCTTTAAATGTATTCAGGGTCTTGCCTTAGGCTTCCCTAGTTAAGACTTGACAGCTCCTAAAACCTACACAATAACTGTTTCTTTCCACCTTTCCCTAGGACTTTTCCACCGGTTTCACTACAATGATGTTTACTTAATGGGACATGGAAATTTGGTTGGCAGCTCAAAGGAAAACTAATTTCTTACTATGAGATTTCAAAACTTCACTTTATGAAATTTTTAACACCATCCACGTAGCAGGGCAGAAGTCACCACCACCTAGCAAAGTCCTCAGTCGTCACTTCGGAGGAAACAAAACAAGTCCTCCCTGTCACTTTATTTCATAGGGTTAGTGTGAAAGAACAGGAAGGCTTACTAAAATTGGTAATTAAAAATTCAGCCTGAGGCAATCCAGTTTGAAAATTTCTAGTCTTCTAAATTCCAGGCAGGCAGGAAATGTGGTAAGAAGCTCTGACCCGAGTAGAAATCAGGATTTCCTTTCTTGACAGCACAGTAGATGAGAACACAAAAACTGAATTGTTGAATTGTAAAGTAAAAAGAGTAAATGTGAACTTTTCTGTGATTTTATTTTACTCATCTCTTTTCTCAGCCAGTATTTTATCCAAGAACACAGAAACAGGGAAAAGAGAAACTACATATGAATAGATCTGAAAATGACCCCTGAAACTGGAGGCAGCCACCACACAAAGAATGCATTTGTATTTTCTTTTTATATTAAATACATATACATAGTATATTTATATGTATATAAAAATAACTATATAGGTTTTTTAAAATTGTTATTAATTCTTTACCTTAAAAATGTGCTAGGTATTGTGGCTCATGCTGGCAATCCCTGCACTATGGGAGGCCAAGGCAGGAGAATCACTTGAGGCCTGGAACTCCAACCAGCCTGGGCAACATGGTGAAATCCCAACCCTACAAAATATTAAAGTTAGCCAGGCATGGTGGTGCACACCTCTGTCCCATCTACTGGGCAGACTAAGGCAAGAAGATCTCGTGATCCCAGGAGTTTGAGGTTGTCATGAGCTATGATGATGCCACTGCACTCTAGCCCAGGCAATAGCGCAAGACTCCTTCTCAAAAGAAAAAAAAAAAAAAGCTATGAATTTAAAAATGAATGCTATGATTTGCAACTAAATATTTTCTGTTTGACAAAGTCTAATTGTTCTGAAATGGCTATGTACTGTATGATCCCAACTATAAGGTACTCTCACAGCTATAAAACAATGAAGACAATAAGATCAGCGGTGGTCAGGGACTGTGAGAGGGAAGGATAAATGAATAGGTGAAGCAAAGAGTATATATGGGGAGTTACTAGACAATACTTTATAAACCTGAAATATATGTCATCATGCATTTGTGAAAATGCACAGAATATATAACATCAAGAGTGAACTGTGATGAAATGTGGACGTAGGCTCATCACTTAGAACACATGTACCCTTCTGGTAAGGGTCGTTGAAAGCAGGGTCACCATACATGTATAGGCAAGGAGTACATGGGAACTCTCTTTCCTTCCTGCTCAAATTTGCTGTGAATCTAAAACTGCTCTAAAAAATAAAGGCTATTTTAAAAATATAGTTGTCAACTGATATAATAATACAGTAAGAGATGGAAGTCACTCTTCTATAAAGACCTCACATTAATGAATCAAAAGTAATTGCAATAAACATTTTAAAAGAAACTATGTATGACACTTCAGGAATAAAGCTTATTCTCCAACAGAAATTCTTGTACAGAAACCCATAACCATTCAATCCCATGCAAAACAGAAACATTACAAAAAGTCACACACTATCTCCATGTTTTGTTGTAAGAACAGAGGTTCCAAAGAAGAGTTTATTTGGTGCGTTCAGCTTGCAAACAGACTTCTTCAACTGACAACAGCCCTTTTGAGCTCAAATTTGATCTTTTCCTTTTCTCAGTGATATTGAGTCATTTCCTCTAGTTCATCCTTTTCTGAGAAGCCAGAACTGAGAATAAAGGTTTGAAAAGTTGGAATTTTCAGGTTGAGAATTTGAGAATGTGCCCACTGTTGCAACACTCATCTGAACTCAGAAAAGAATAATAGCCTTGAAAATTCAAAATCCAGGCATTTCACACTATACACATGTATCACTGAGTTTTCTTGTGTTTGTAAAGATCTTTTGGGTCAGTATGGAGTGGAAATAAACTTAAAGGGTTTACTTATCATGAGATAACTATGGAGAGAGATTGTCATGAGCATCTCCTAATCTTCTCTAGGATTCAGAGACAGTTGGCATATACTTATGAATATTTTAGGAGATGTTTAATTGGACTCAAGTTCTAGAAAATTTGGATATCTCAGATGTCAAGATTGGGAAAATGGGATAAAGCAAAAGACAAATTTGACTGAATATAAAAAGAAATTGCATACCACAAGAAGGTAAATCTTAAAACTATTTATACATGAGAAATGGAAAACAATGGTACGTTCAAGTTCAACTGAAACTCCTGTCAAGATTTGTAGCTATTACACACGTAGGCAGAAGAATGCTATCTGTAGAACATTACTCAATGAAAATACATACGTATTCTTAATAGAAAGAGCACTTCGAAATTGCATAATTTTCACAAGAGCTTCTTAATTATCTCACCCCATCATTTACAAAAATACAAAGGATCCTGTATCCTCTAGTTCAGTGGAAAGTAAGCAGGATATCACATAATATAAAATATATATAATTTATTTCATCCACCTTTGATTGTCCAACCATTGAACTTAAAAATAAACTCCAAAGCCACCCAATTCTATAATAGACTGTGCCTAAAATAAAAGTTCCTATCTCTCTATTTATTTATTCAAATCTTTTCAGGAAAATAGAAAACAGAAACAGATTATGTTTATCTGGGGGCACAAGCTGGCAAGTGCAGGAGGGTGGGGGACTGATGATCAACGGTCTCTTCCTACCTCCTAACGCCATGAAAGATGCTGGCACTGAGCCACAGATCAAAGCCACGCAACATCCTTTTCAGTACTTTTCAAAAGTTATCCATGACATTCTTTAAATTCTGAAAATGGCAGAACATTTATTCTTTCACTTGATTATATTGACAGTGAAATTTTCAAAGAAAAATAAAAATGTTACTAGACACATGTTAATTTTCCCACTTCCCTTTTTTATAGGAATTGGTTGATGTGCCACCCAGATCCCTGTCGCCCTGAGCTCTGATTTTTAGTGAAGCCAAGTAAAATACACATACAAGGAATTCTAGGTCTTATTGTTCTATGACAGTGTAGGAAATAAAACTGAAGAATTTCACTTGTTTCTAATCCCAGGGCTGTCCCCAAAAGATGTGAGGAAGTAGAGTTTCATCTCCTGCCCCCATTTCTATGCCTCTAGCTCTGCTTTTGTTTCCTTGTTGGGCTTTCATACGTTTGCTTGAAGAATGACTTCAGCTGCATCAGATTTAAAAACCACTACCCCAGAGCATCTGATCGTGGCATTCAAACACATTTGGTCTGATGCCGTATTTCTACATCCATCTATAACATGGAAAAGACCACTTGGCAGGAGAGTCAGTGCAAGAGTCTGACCGATCTATAATCTGCTGAATAGCTCCTGGTATGTCACAGAGCAAGCACAAAACCAGCAGGTGCAGACCAGGGAAAACCTAGGCATAAGTGTAAAAAATACATTTCCTGGTTTTCACTGTGAAAACCTGTCCCCTCATTCCCCTTCTACACCTTTTGATACCCAATATCTTGTATTTCTTCTTTTCATGTCACCATTTGCACCCTTAGAATGCCAGTTGCTTATTTTATTTCAATTTGTTAATATGTTGCTCTTCATATTGGGAAATTTATTTTAAAATCATTGCGCTCTATGAATTAGAGTCGTGGGAACCTAATTTGAGATCCAGAAAAGATAAAAGTCCTCTGAACTAAAAATTTAAGGAAGATTAATTTTGAAAAACTTTGCAAATCTCAACGTTTAAAATAAAACTATTTATTTTCCAACAACTATTTGTCGTGCTTTTACTGAGTTCCACATAGGCCTTTTAAAGAACAGTTCAAGGAAACTTAAAATCTCAAGGTGGAGACTTGATAGTACCGGTGTTGCTTTTAGCATTATAAACGCAGAACCGTAATTTCAGCAGTTTACTCAGAAGCAGAAAAACTTTAGATCAAAGATCATAGGATTTTGAGGCAAAGACAGAGGTTTGAGTTCTGGCTACCCGGTTTATTAGTTGTTTGTGTTCTGAAGCAAGTGACTTAATCCCCTAAAAGAAAAATGTTGAAAAATAATACCTGTTTCACAGGATTGTTGTGAAGATTAGATGAAATGGTGCATACAAAAGAGTTTTCTATACAGTTCAGTGCTAAACACGTGTTGGTTAGATTTGCTTCTGGCTAGGGAGAGACTCTCTAAGGAAAAGGGATTTCTACGTGCCAGTAGGCACCCAGCAGGGATTCCCCAGAGGGGCCTTTGAAGACTGATAAGCATCTCCAACAGCTGCATAAGAGAATACAGGGACTGGCCAGAAGGCAAGGGTCATGCCCTTTGCTCTTCTGCTCTCAACTCAAAAGACATCTGTCAAAGATCCCCTGCAGGGAAATTTGAGGAGAGAGCCAGGAAACATTTTAAGGGATCCTAACGTGCTCTCTTACAGACCTACGCCTTTGCACACATGGTGTCCTTCGTACGTCTTTAATAATCGCCTGCTTAAATTAACAATACTCAGTTCAAGCATCATCACTTTCAAATGGCCACCTAAATTCTCCAGCGTTGTTTGGGTTCCTCCTTCTTTGGTGTCTGGATTGCACCCATTCTTGGCAAATTCCATCGCCTTGCCCTTAACACTCCTTAAAGCAGGAATCACATATTGCACATCTTGGATCTCTACAGTTTATGCTTCTTTAAAGTTTCTCCGAGACAACTGCTAAGGATGCTCTCCTTTGCACCCGGAGGTCACAAATGTAATCCAGAGCCACACTGTATTAGATCACTTGAGCCATTTTTAAAATTAGAGATTCTTTGGTCTCTGTAATTTTGATCCAATTTTCACCTAACGCCCTGGGGACTAGGACTATATCAAGTATTTAAGAGGTGACAGCAATTTTAAAAGTCCTCTGATTACCCTATGCAGTGTTTCCACAGACCAGCTAACCATTGTGGTCATCTTGATGGAATTTAAATATTAAAACAAGCTAATTTTATTAAAACATTTACAAATGCCTTTAATAATATTGGCTTCCCTTATGCGTCACTCCCGTGGTTGTCTATCTTTCATTATGTATTGAATATTCACATCAGTCTCACTAAGATAGCCTGCTTCTGTCTTTGTCTTCAAATTCTTGAGAGCATCTTACTCTGGATTCCAAATGCCTCACTACGGTGGTTGTGAGAATTGTACACCTTCCGCTTACCACAATGACCTAGAAAGTTATTTTCAAAATAACTGCGTAAATACTAGAGGGGGAGAATGAATCTATTTCTTTCAGAAAATCATGTCTTAACAACTACTGACTGCTTTTCTCCTTCTGGCATTGGTATCTTTATAGAATAAGGAGGCGGTTCAATGCAAGCAATAAGCAATCTCACAATAGAAAGCCAACAAAACAAAAACTCAGAAAGCTCTTCTGACATCCAAAGCTAATTTTAATCAATTACATTGGCTTTGAAAACAGATAAATATGTGGAGTATAACATTTAATAAAGTGATCTCTTAAAAACAAACCTGCCACATGTCACAAACCCAGATAAGAGTTGGAGTTGGTCCTTTATAATCATAGTTTTCATTAGAGACTTTAGACACTTTTTTTCATTGCTGCCACTATGATCTAAAATCACGGATCTGTTTTGAAACTAAAATAAAATGCCTTGAAAAATACAAATATGACAAATTGTGTTAATAACAGATTTGCATTTTGACATCAGCCAGGAGATACATGACTCCAAGTCTGACGAAAAGTTGGAGGAAAGGCAAAAAACTACATTTCTGTAGTAAAAGTAACATTTCTGTCTAGATTTTCTTTAGTTCTGAAGCTAATCATAAAATCATATTTCTAAAAATTTTTAGAAGATGATACTACCCTTTGAATAAGAATAAGATTTCTATTATGTAATCTGATTTTGATAATACTTATTTGATGTTTACATTCTAGAAGGGAGTAAAACCAACTATGTTACTTTGTAGTCATATTTCATAAGATTTAGGATAGAAATGATTAGTTTGACATTGGGCTTTTAAACTACTTTACACATTTATATAATTTCAGAGTTAAATAAATCTTGAAAAAAAAGAAATAAGAAACAGTTTTCCCAAATTGCATAAGGCTAGCCGGAGCAACAGATGGCTGCTGTCTGTTCTTCTCCCAGTCCTCTTCTCTAGTTAGAGTTTCTGTAGTGTTCAAAGAAGTTCTTCATTTGAGAGCAAGAATTTACAAAAAGGAATATTCAAGGTGCTAACAAAAAGAATTACTTTCATGGAAAGCAGAAAATTCTTGGCGTGACAAAAATAAACTCCTTGGGAAATACAGCACCATCTCCTACGGGTATCATCATTAGATGCACAAAATCCACATGAAACGTGAACCTTGGAGATTTGGAAGGAACCAAGACCCCCTCTAGCCCTTGGCTCTCAGACAACCTTGGGCAAAAGTGAAAAGTAGTCAAAAGTTTGTTTGAAGCTCTTCTCTTCTCACTTTAATTGTCACAGCCCATTTCCCAGTGACCCTTATTAAGACACTAGTTAATAATACTTAAGGAAACAAATGAATCAACCCCAGATAAAAGACCAGTACACAAGCTGGGGATGAAAATGGTCTTCTCACTATGGCAAAAATGTCCCTATCCGCCCCCTAAAGGCAGCCTTGAGACTATTTTCCTCTTTAAGTATGAAACCAAACTAACTTTGAAACTAAAATAAAATCCCTTGAAAAATACAAATATGACAAATTGTATTAATAACAAATTTGCATTTTGACATCAGCTAGGAGCTGCTTGACTCCAAATCTGATGGAAAGTTGGAGGAAAGACATCTTTCATCGCTACAAGCAAAGGACAGAACGCTTACTGTCCTTTGCGTGTAGAGATGAAAAATGTCTGTTTCATTTACTGTTCTGCTAAGTATCATGCTGAAAACATATTTGTACCTTCTTAAAAGGTTCTTAACGGAAAAAAATCCAGGGGAGAAAGCGTTGACATAAAATCTGTGGCCCTCTCTGTGGCCCACTCCACTGCTATATGGAGAGACCTCTGCCCTCATTGTCCCAATTTGCATCAGGCTGGTGGCCACCAATTTTGCTTCCTTCTGATGGTCACTTACCAGTTCAAGACACCTAAGGTGCTTAATTACTGGACTGCCATGTGAGTGACATGCTAAAATTGTTTACCAAACATGACACCATTGTGAAAGAAAAAAATTATTTAAGGACACTTGTGAAAGCATGGTAAGAGAGACTTCATTCAGGAACATGAGGGTAGGTATAGAGAGTTAAAGAATCTTGCAGGGGAGGAGAGAGATTGGGCTCAACTCCAAATACAGCATGGGCAGTGGGAATGTATGGCCAATCTATTAGGGAGGGGCTCAGAGGAAACATCAGGGCTAAGGGGGATTCTGGCTAAACCTACCCAACAGGATTTTTGCTGAAGACAGACAGTGGGTGATCAGATATCACCTAAGGGGATGGTGAAGGCTGAGGAGCCCAATCAGACACCACACATCTAGAGCGGCCAGATAATGGAGGTAGACGGCCTTCCTAAAACTGGATTTCACAAAGTCCTGCACAGGTGGGCCGAGAAAAGGTTTTCAGAAACCTGACTAAAGTTTGGCCCAGAAAAAAATCTTTGTTACTACATAGCAGTGTAGCAGTGACATCTAAATTAGAAGTAAATCTTTGCCGTCGGCCTTGAATGACTGAGCCCTATTTCTTTTCTTTCTTTTTCATTTGTTTGCTTTTCTTTTTTTTCTTCTTTTTTTTTTTTACTAGTTTGTAGCAGAAACCAGAAATAATTCAACAAGCAAATTTGTGTCTTGATGTTATTTTGATAAGAGGATCCCAACAAAGTGAACAAAGTACATCTTGCAATGAGTGAGTCATTTTACTTGAAAACTTAAAGGGATAATAGCTCATTTGAGGAATGTTGCATTGTATTTGGGGTGTATTTTTCTGGGGCACACTAGAAATGTAAAAGAATGTAAAAGATGTGATTGATGGAGAAATAGAAGTGAGAAGGAACAAGGAGGAAAGAAGCCCCTTGTTTGGTAACAGAATTCCTTATCCCTACATTTCTCTAATCAACTCTCAGTTTTAGTTTGACTCAGTGTCTGTTACACTTCCCTAAACAATCTGTGTTTTCCCTTACTGCCAAAATACAAAAAACAACAACTAAAATAATCTAAATTGCAATCTAAAAGAAACATAGTTATAAAATTCAAGATTTGAGTTGAGGATACCACTGTGAATGTCACCTACATTTTATCTTCCCATCCCTATCCCACACTGGTATAATTTTGGAAATCGGAATTTACAACTATGTTTTATACACATTCATATTTTCATGATACAAATATATCTTATAGACCCCATTAACAAAACCATATATTGAATAAATCCCTCCAAGCTTATCTTTTTTCTCATTTCTCATCCTTCCAAACTTATCTTTTTTCTCATTTTTATCATTTGAGAGAATATCGCTAAAACTAATACTGCCACAAAAGAAAAGCATCCAAATTTATTCTTTGCATTTCAATAGAAATAAAACTAATGCATGTGACTTTCAGCTCAAACAATAATGAAATGAGGGAATTTCATTAATTACTGATTCCAAGACATATCTCAGTGTGACATAATCCTGAATATTCATGTGATAGCAATGGTGCTGATAACAACAGTAAATGTTCTGTCCTTTGTATGTAGAGATGAAGTCTCCTAACTATTCATGCTGGAAGCTCCAAGGAAAAAATGATGAGGTCAAATTAAATATGTTTATCTCACTATCTTAGTTCCCTTGGAGGTGATCTTCCCTGGCCTCCTAGGTATGAACTATTCTCACAGATACTAAATTCCAAGAAGGCAGCAGCTCTCTGTTTCCTTTTCCTTTTTTTCCCCAACTTTTCCAGCATTTCTGACCCACCTCAGAGCTCTAAGTCACCACACCTTTGGATTTAGCAATATTTCAGATTTCTGCTAGGGTGGGCTTGACAAGATACAGTTAAACTGTCTAGTTTCTACATTGTGCGAGGTTTAGTCTTATGTGTCTCTTCCTACTATATATTCTGAAGCATTACTGTTTGGTGACCCTAAACTCTCCATTCACTGCATCTGGGTGACCAAACTGACACCAGCCCAGTGTCCTCCAGCTCAGCATGGGCTTTCAACACTGTTTCTCAAATCAATGTACACTACCACAATGGCACTCCTTCTGGGAAATGGGGAATCTGATCTCTGCCTTCCTTCAATTTCAAAACAAGAACCCAGTTTGAAAATCTGTGTTCTTACCTTGGCTTCTATTATAAGAATTGTGTTCTAGTTACTCATTCACGTAGAGAGAGATGAGCAGATAATCTTGCTTGTTTGCTGTAATCTGGAAACATTTAGTGTATCAATTTCATGGTTAAGAAACATGATTTACAATGGGTTCATATTATTTAGCAACTTAGCTAAAATAGAAAGGCATTTGATTCATCCACCAAAAATTCATACTTTTTAAGCAAAACCAATCATGAAACCTCAGATTCACTCCTTAGATTTTCCAAAACATACTTGAATGATCTATAATAACTTCATTAGCAATTCTGGCTGGTAGACCTAGCTTCAGCTTTTGGGAGTTTTGTTTTCACAAACCACTTCACCATCTACATTACAGCTTAGCCCCTATTCCAGGCTTCTTAAGGACTTGGAAGAGTCTAAAATTTGTACTCTACTTTCAAGCTCACAAGAGAGCCTGCCAGTTTCATGGATGCTGGCAGAAGATAAGAGACTCCTGGGTCCTGGACAAAGTAGTTTGTTACTCACAGAAAGAGCATTAGTCGGTGTCCTCCAATTCCCACAGGATAATATAAAGAGAGGCCTGGTGACACCTGTCCTCATAATGGACTGCATTACAGGGGACTTATCCCAAGCTTAGAAAAACCAAGTCTTTTATAAATGACAGTTAGATGCTTGCCCTTTCCTCCACAGATAATACCTCCATGTTCCAAGGCTGTTTATTACACAGATATCCTTTAAAATATATTCCAGAACAAAGACATCTGTACCAGAGAGAATGAAGATTTGCCTCCCAATGATACTTGTTCCTCATTTCCATACTAGCTTGTATTTAGGTAATTTTTTCTTTAGTACCTCACTTTATCAACCATAATGATTAATCTGACAGGCAGAGATGGCATCAAAACAAAAGTTAGTGGCACTGACTGGGACCTATGTCAGTAGATCAGTAGGGATCACAGGTTGACAGCGCTTTCAAAATGACCTCCTAGGTAACCAATAGACCTTAGGTCCTCATTTCAGTTCAAATAATTGAACCTACTTGTTGATTTTGGAGCGTCTGCGGGTATCAGTGCAGCCTGTTTTCCCATCCCACCACAATAGCTGGAAGAACGAGATTCTCAAGGACATCCCGAGGTACCCACAGGTGTCTTGCATGTGAGTCTCAGGAGCTCAGGCCACTCTCAATGTTTCCGATAGAATTCTAGATAAATGGGGGCAGGGAATGGAATCAAATCAGGACAGAATCATGTGGGAAGGGATGGTAGACCAGCAGATAGTTAATTTTAAGATGTTCATAATAGTTTCAAAGAGCCACACCAGAGTATTTTCTTTGATGAAAAAAGTTCCAGTACTGATTCTGAAAAACAGAGATCATTAACATCCCTCCTTCCCCGGTACTTCTCAGGGCCTGCTGTTCCTTTTTCAGGTCATTACT
Source organism: Perodicticus potto (assembly GCA_963574655.1). NCBI lineage: Eukaryota > Metazoa > Chordata > Mammalia > Primates > Lorisidae > Perodicticus > Perodicticus potto. The sequence continues at coordinate 46,093 of CAUYRH010164764.1, read as the reverse complement.
CTCCTTTCGTCATCTCGCCCTTCCAAACAAACCAGTGTATTCTGTTCCACTAGCTGAAATGTCACCTTTTGTTTATAAATCTTTCACAGACCCATTCTGTTCCCTATTCATCCCATGTGGACCACTTTGGGGTAAATCACTGACTGAAGTATTCAGCCAAGTGGTCATTATCCATATGATTATGGGCCGTGTCAATCAAATAAGAGAATCCAGGTGACTAAATCAAATAAAATTTGAGGGCCTGATGCAGCGGCTCATGCCTATAATCCTAGCACTCAGAGAGGCCAAGGAAGAAGGATCACTTGAGCTCAGCAGTTCTAGACGAACCTGAGCAAGAGTGAAACCTCACTTCCACTAAAAGTAGAAAAATTAGCCAGCACTATGGCAGGTGTCTGTAGTCGCAGCTACTCAAGAGGCTGAAGCAGGACGATGGCTTGAGCTCAGGAGTTTAAGGTTCAGCAAGCAAGGCTAATGCCACAGCACTCTAGCTTAGGCTACAGAGTGAGACTCTGTCTCAAAAAAAAATTACATATATATATATATATATATACATATATATATGTACATATATACTTATAAATAATTTGAATCTCCTAGGCTAGGCTGCCACCCAGAGGGTCTAAAAATAAGGCTTGAATTTGGGTGTCATTAAGGAAAAGAAAGAAACACCATGGCCAGTATATAATCCCAAATTTTTCAAGATGAATCTGCATAACTTCCCTACTCAACTCTTTTTGCCTTGATCACACCCCAGGAAGTAGCTGGAAGGAGATTCTTTCTTTCTAAGGGTAGTGCATTTGGTGACCAAACTGCTTCACTAAGGTATATGAATCAGAGGGAGGTGAAAGAGGTACAGTCAAAATGTTTTTGAGTCAATTTTTGAGGTGATCCAAGGTTCAAAATACCAGATGCTTGTACATGCCTGCACCAAATGCCAGATGGTGGCAGAGGATGAAAGGTCTGATGAATATTTTGACTATCAGGCCCCGTCATGTGGCTTTTGTGTTAGAAGGCTCATAACTGGAAGGCTCAAATTGTCTTAAAAGGCAAAAACAGGACACATTAGATTATTTTCAAGAACCATAAAGGTATGGCCAGACAGAGCTGATAGACTGCACCAACTCCATACCCTAGTGAGTATCGACAGCATTCAGGCCATCCTATTAGCTCTGAAGAGGTCCTGTGCCCAACAGACTCCCAGGAGAAGGCAGGGGCATATTGAGGAGATACAGATCTGTCGTGCAGTGGTAATCACGGGATTAGAAACATAAATTATTTCCTCTGCGCCTACTCTCTCATGGTGGTTGTGTTTTGAGGTGTGTATGATGGTAGATCAGCAGGAAATGCTATCACCCATGGCAGTACAGGCTCCCTGAGCAGCTTGATAGGAGTCAATTTCATCAGGAAACAAACTCTCAACACATCTATATAAGTGATTCAGATGGCCTTTCTTTGCCAGAGACTCTAATAGACATGGACTGTCACCAGTCTAATAGACTCTAATAGACATGGACTGTCAGCGGTCAAAACTTCTTGGGTAGTTTCCAAAGATGGTCACTGAATCAAATCCATTGAACTCATCGGATGCTGATTTGCCTCAAAGACAATATAAAGGACCAAGTAGAATGCCCAATGAGGCACATACTCTCTTTAATACCCCAAAAGTTCAATAAGGTGCTAGGCCTCCTCTTTGATGGTGAGGCCTGGGAGACAGTGCTTATATTTTTTTGAATTGTTGAAGGGATTGTGTCCTGTGCATCCACTCACAGTCCCAAGAAATTCTACCTCAGTACTGTGCACATAGGAAGCATTCAATAAACATTGGTTGAGTTTTAAAATAATTCTGGAAAGTAAACCCCAAGTAGTAGCTCTCTGTCTCTGAAATGATAACTCCTTATATTGTCCTATAGCCCTTCACATTCTACAGATGACAATCTTAACAAGTTTGGTCTCTAACATAAACAAAACATAAGCTCAAAAGCAAAACAGAGTTAAAAGTTGGACCACCACCAGTCTACAGCAGGAAAAGTAATGATAAGTGTCAGAAAATGCATAAAATTTTGAAAACAGGTAAAATTTTGAAAGCACGTCCCAGAGTAAGAACGAGGTCAGCATCCTAGAGAACAAAATGTTTGTCAGTACCAGTCATCACGATTAGCCACACAATCCAGAATAGACAAATACATGTAGATAAGTAACAGAAAAAGCATATTAGCCATTGCCAGGATGTTGGAGAAGGAGGGAACAGTGGTGTCTGCTTAATGGGTAAAGAGTTTCCTCCTGGGGTGACGGAAAAGTCCCAAAACTAGACAGTGATGGTCTTTACACAACATTGTGAATATACTTGCTGCCACTGAATTGTACACTTTGACGTGGTTAAAATAGTGAGTTTTATTTATGTATACTCTACTATGATTATAATAATTTTTAACAAGATTAGCCACACAAGTAAGGATGAATTTTTAAGTTAGGAACACTGAACTTATCCCGGGGACAAGATAGTAGGGGGAAAGTGATAAATGCTAAATGAAAAGTAAGTAGAAGTCACCTCTTTGCATCTAGAAGAAAATGAATAGATAAATAAATAAAGTCTAATTTCTTCTTGACTTTTACGTGTTACTTTGCAGCCAATTTGATTATATTTAAAAGTATTCCAGTGTATGCGGTTTAGTAGAAGCGGCCCATAAAACTTGCAGCATGTGACTGAATTAGCCATTAGGTCAAGACACTGGTTCTCACAAGCTTCCTACCTTTTAAATTCCTGTTTACCCCGGTAAGGAGTAATTTGCGCAAATTCTATATTTCACAAATACACAGAATTTACACAAGCGCCTTCGTTGCCTTGAATTCTAAACCCAGGTCATGGCATTAGGGAATCAACTCTTAGTTTTGCCTTCTACATCTTAGGATTTTGACTCAGGGATTTGGCGAGTTTCATTTAAACAATTTCTTCAGCTACATGGTTCCACCAATAAATATTTATCCCTGTTGGATGCTCCAACATTGCTTTTTAAGAGGGAAACTCAATGAAATTATATAACTGGTGACTGCGCTGAGTACCCTGTGGCTGTTCTATAAATATCAATAGAATCCAAATGCAAACATGAGACCAAGAATGCCTAGAAGTGAAAAGTCCTTGCTGAATTAGGATCACCTCTTTCAGCGCGACAATACAGAAAACATCCAAGCCTAAAGAAAGCCTCTTTTTATTTAGTTCTATCAAAATATGTTAACTCAGGGAAGCCATCTAAGGACATTTTAGTTTTTCGGACCATCTGTCCCTCTGAATGAGCTTCATTTAAATGAATGAATTTACAGTGATGCTATAAAAATTGGCCAGCAGCAACTGATTACTTGGTCAACTATCTTTTCCCCTCTCAGGTTGAGAGCAATATGTACGCTTTCATGATTGATGTGAGTTGTTGTATCATAGGTTCTTTCGGCCTGAATAGACTATGAGATCCCTGAAGGCAGACCTGATGTTTTACTTATATTTTTAGTCCCAGAATCTAAATACAGAATCAATTGGCATTAAATAAACATTTCTTAATAAAGATGGGCTGCAAATATGGTAAACTTTTCATCAGGAAGTTTACCATGCACACAGTGGTCAGTCATGGCCTCGAAATCTGATGAAAAGAAAAAGGAGTGTATTCTTTGCAGGATTAGCAGGCAAGGGGATTATATGTCAGCTCCTGTAGGATCGAAGGGTCATAGGGAGAAATCAAATTAGATGAATTTGGCATGTTCTGTTTTACAGATAAGCTGGTTGTGATATCTTCTCCCACATCCACTCTGTTCCACCTGGTTTCCTTTTCCATACAGTCACCCATAACAAACAGCAGACAGAAGGTTTTGGTTGAGTGACACTCTTCTCCTGTCTTTTAATGACTTCCTATGATACAATAGAAGAATCCTGAATCAGGCCATTCATATTCCAGAGGTTTTTGACGATTCCAGACATTTTGCCTCCACCTTTGCCCTACCCTAGCCGTAAGCTAAGTCCACTATTAAGCTTTAGCCATCTCAAGGTTCTTAAAGTGTTTGTGCAAGGTGATTTAAACAAGAGATAGCTTCTGACAAGAGGGCTATAAATCCTGATTGATAATGAAAAAATGCAAGCTGGTTTAGAGGGTGTCCCAAAGGAAACTCTCTCTCTACAAAAAATAGAAAAATTAGCAGGCATGGTGGTGCACACCTGTACTCCAGCTCCTTGGAAGTCTGAGGCTGGAGTATTACTTGAGCCCAGAAGTTCAAGGCTGCAGTGAGACATGATCGAGCCAGTGCACTCTAACCCAGGAGACAGAGTGAGAACCTGTCTCAAAAACAAACAAATATATGTGTGTGTGTGTGTGTGTGTGTGTGTGTGTGTGTATGTATGTATCATCAGTACCTTTTGGGGGAACATATTCCTAGTCAGAACAGAGAGAAATAAAAATACTGATGATAATAATAGTAATACTATTAAGAACCTTTGTTGAGGGCTTACTATTTGCCAGGCACTATGATATTTTATATATGTTAATTCATTTCATTTTCACTTATCCCAAGTAGGTAGCTAATATTATCATCTCCATGTATATATGAGGGAGAAATGGAGAAAGATAGACATAGAAAATGATTAAATATCTTGTCCAAAGCTTATCCTGGTGGTCAATGGTGGAGCCAGATTGACACCAAGGCAGCTCTTTAGCATACTTTAGTACTATTCTGTGGAAATATTATATATTCATAAGACTTAATATTAACCAAACATATGAAGGTTCAATTTTATAAAAGCAGAAAAATTCCCACCAAATTAGAATTGAGAAAAACTTCAATTTCAATCTCTCTCTCTTCCTGAAAAAGGTTTCATAATCTAGTAGCTAAAAAAATACTGATGTCACTTGAAAGAAATTGCCTCTCATCCTGCTCTCTTCTCTAATTTTGGACCCCAACCAATTGAAAACTGGAATACATGTGCACATGGATGGCCTGTGAATGATCATTGTGAAATGACTTCCCTCCATAACGTTAGATTTATCTGATGGTCTTAATACCCTTCATTCTAAAATGCTATTATCCTGAGTGCATGCAGGGGACAGTACACTTAGTCATAAGTGATAGATGACTTCATTATCTTCAGCCAATTTTAATGGGTCATCTAGAAAGAAAATCACTGGTCAGTTTTGGCTATTGAGCATTGCTACCTCAAGTACCTTATTAAGCCAAATATAAAAATGGGTGGTTTTTCATTTTCCTGTCAGATAACAAAGGTCACCTATCACAAGCTTGAGAGACATTACGGTTTATTTCTCTTTGGCCTGAAAAAAATGGATAGTGTTGAAGGTTTTATGTTTTCCCACTGTTAGCTGTATATTTCAGACTCTATGGTCCACCAAGAAGGGAAGGGCCTCACAGGAATTCAGAATGAGGAGCGTTTTTTGCAGAGAAATGGTGGTTGGCATTAATATATTCCTGGAGTGACACTGTTAAACAAATGGCACTATTGAGTTGTAGGGCTTCAGCCCCATCATTAAGAGCTAAAAGTAAATACATTGGGATAAAATATAAGTAGATGTGTCTGTGGGTATCACTCATTATCTTCTAGCCTTGAGCATTAAAAACCAAAAATATTTAATACACACCAAAATACTGCTACTCATGTTGCAACCAATCTTTGCTGTTCCTGTTGGGAAATCCTGACGTGTTATGTTTTAAATTATCATTTGTCACTTTATCCACTTCATCTTTTTCTCTTTGACCCATTTCTGACATTCTGCAGCGGTTGATGACAGTAATGACAAAACAGGTGTAAACTTCAGGATGTCTGTTTGCTACTAGCTAAGTCACCCCTGCTTTCAGTTCCCAGTCATATAAAATTGACTTCACATCCTCTGAATGAATTTATATATTGAATAATTATTTTGCATTGTCTGGAAAATACACAGATTCACAAATTGTGTGTTAGCAAATTGTTGAACTGTGCAATGAGCATTTTTAAGATGATTAAGAATTAAGTAGATGAGCATGTTATAAAGATTCTAATTCCAATATGTAATACCAAAATAACCGAGAAAAAAATACGAGGCCCATACTGTGATTCTTGGGGAGAATTCAAACAGAAGCAACAGCCCAAATGCTCAAGAAATAGAGGCAGATCTCTCTGATTGCTCTTTGATGCAGCTCATCATTTTCACATCCTTATTGGGAAGTGCTCATTATATTTATGTTGTATGGTGGTTCTTAATTGTGTTTTGTAGCAAAACCATTATTTTCAAAAGCAAAAAAATCTTATGTTAAAATGCAATAAATTAAATACAATTTATAAAAGCAGAGCTACCCTGCTGAAGGGGATGTTTGGAGGAAGAAGTCTTCACTCAGTCATTCTGACCTCTCTCTGACCTCCTGAGAGACTCTCAGGAACCTCTGTGCAACCCTAGCCCTCCACAAGGTGTATCTGCCATCAGTGACCTAATCCAACAATCTTAGGAAACAGGCATCCCTGAGGTAGTTGTCCTTCCCCAGCGATTCCTATTAAGGATACCCTTGTAAGTATGCTTGCCTCAAAAGCAAATATATATGTTGCTCATACTTTTTCTTTTCCTGTCAGTCAGCCTTTTTCTTTAATTATATAACTGATTTTTTTATTCATACATAATTAGACATATTTATGGTGTACCAGTGGTATTTTGATTCTTGCAGACAATGTGTAATGATCAAATCAGGGTATTTAGAATATATGTCACCTCAAACACTTATCATTTCTTTGTGTAGAGACCATATATTTTTCTTTTCTTTTTCTTGTTTTTTATTTCTCCAGTTCCAGAATGCATGCACAATCGATCTTTCAAAGTCTTCTAAAAATTCATGTGAGAGACCCCACATAAGAAAATTAATTGCTTATTTTATTTTATTTATTTATTTCAGAATAACATGAGTGTCACTCATACTATTTCTACATGTAACTATCTGACCTGGAACTTCTTTGAGGCTTATAGGTTCTAGCTTTTGAAACTTCCTTTTTTAAAATTTTTTTTTTTATTTCAGATTACTATGAGGGGACAAATGATGAGGTTACATTGTTTGCATTTGTCAGGGAAACTCCAGGCTATAGTTGAGCCCTTCGCCCAGTGGGCATGCTGTACATCCTTACACTGTGCCCGTTAAGTCAGAGCTTACCGATCCCCACCCTCCTCCCCTCTCCCGCCTACCCACTTCCACACTTACTTTAATTTTTTTTCTCCTACTTGAATTTAATTGTGTTTTTTTTTTCCATGTGAGCATGTAGTTGTTTTCCTATTGGCTTCATATTAGTAAAAAGTCATGAAACTTATTTTAAAATAACAAAGTCATCATCAAATAAGTCAAACTTGAAAGTTATGATTATTACTTCAGAAAGTATATTTTTCATCGCTTCTCGGCCTTTTGGCTAAGATCAAGTGCAGTAAGTATATTTCTCGTTGCTGTTTAGTTATACAGTTAAGTACTTTTATTCAATGTCCTGTCATAGTAGATAATTTTGTATAAAAATTAACTGGAGTAGATATGAATTTCACTAGGTTTCAATTTTTTCCACAATAACTCAAACAATAGCTACTTAAGTATTAGTCTATTCTTTTCACTAAGGTTAATTATTTAAGATTTCTTAAGATCCTGTGTGACATTTGCAGGGTACCACACTCAAGGTGGTCCCCAGTTATTTTCACTATAATCAAGCAAACTCTTACAAAGTAAACGGTGGTAATGGTTACATTCTTTTCTCAGAAGTTAAGGAAGTTAATGGAGACAAAGAGCAGTTTGTTTTTTGTTTGACTAAGACACAAACTACTTATCGAAACAGTAAAGCATGGGTAAAGAATGAAACTAACAATACTAAAATGCGTTGAAAATTGTGAAAAGCTGTAGAAACTAATTAGATCAAGATTCCTCAGCGTCTTTCTCCCATTTTCTCCATGAATTGAAACTACCATCTAAAAACAAAGATTTCCTTAGGAATATTCACCAGTATGAAAACTCAAGTGAAGGCACATTTCCTTTTTCAAACTTATAGTTATCTAGAAGTATTGAAATATACCTCAGACCTTATTTCTAAAATGGATAGAATATTGTCCATAATAAAAAAAGCCTTGCCATATTATAACTTACTAAAATAAATTTTAACAGAAGTTACCAAGAATTTTAAACAGATGTAAGTTAGTTCTACCATACCCTATGTTTATGAATATGGCCAAAAAAAAATGTTAGAGAAGGTTTTAAGCAGTAGCAGATAACACAAGTCCATCTGCTTATGTCATCTGCTAGTCTTTATGTGACATGGTACAGATTATAAAAGGAAAATCAAATTCACATAGCATTTATCTAAGAAGATTCTATAATTGAATTCTCAAGGAATTTTCTTTTCTTTTAACTCTGTTACTAATTAAAACAGTGAACTGATATTTTGAATAGATTCTCATTTGTTTAAAGCAATGTTCTTGTTATTTACTAACCCAACTTAGTATTCTCAAGTTAGTTTTGTCAACAGTTTATTAATTTCTCATCCTATATCACTGGTTAGATACACCTATTTGAGTCAGTCCTCTGTTGTTATTGATTTTTAATCTGTATATTAACATTCAGTGGTATACCCATGATTAACAATGTAAAATCAGAGTTCTCACTGCTTTGATTTAGACCCTTATAACTTTGTTTTTCATCTATTGCAATACCTGCCTGTTGTCTCAAACTATTCCTACAAATCTAATCTCTTCCATCTACCCCAAACTTCTTTGTAAGGGGTATATTGTGATCACTAGGAAGAACACAACATTCCTGACAGGAGAGGCCTCCCTCTCCTGGGAACCACGGAGCACTCCTAGTGAAAGGCATGAAATTGGCGACTTTTGGGCAAGTCTGCTCGAGGCTCTAAAATGTTTCTCTTCCTTTTCCTTTTGTCTTCCTTTCTTTGTTCTCCCTCCTCCTCTTCTACTTCCTCCTCCTCCTTCTATTCATTCATTCATTCATTCCACAAATGCCTGCAGAGGGAATGCCAGTGTAATGTCAGGCACAAATATAGGTACAGATAACAGGTGGCAAACAAGACACTCAATCCCTTCCCTCATGGAGCTTTCCATGACTCAAGGAATACAGATACTAAGCAAATAATTGCAACCGTGATGAGGATAAGAAAAGCAAAAGATTGGAAGGATATAGCAATAATAGGTTAATAATAATACAGTCTATAGCAAGAAAGGGCTAGTCCTTTGAAGAGCTGACATCTGAGCTGAATCTGCAGAGAACAGAAATGAACCAGATGATGTGGATGGGAGAGGGGGTGAGGAGCAGAAGGGAGAATATTGCAGGTATAGGAATCTTCTGGAAATCCCAAAAGAGAGAGAAAAAAGAAATGAACACGTGGAAGAGAAGGCTGAAGGACACCAGTAACTGAAAACTAATTCAACCTCGCAAGAACAGAGAGTGAGGGAGAGCCAGGAGGACGGGAAGACTGCCAGGAATAGAGTAGAGAATGACCAACAGTGCAAAGTCCTGACAAGGGGGAAAGAATGACATCCAAAGCAAAAATAAAGGGTGTGGCTGTATCTAAGAAAAAGTCACTTCTACCAATGTAACAGGAAGGAAGAAAAAAAGATTCCTATGTTTGGTAGTAGAAGCTGGAGGATTTTGTTTGGGATTTTGTTTTATGAAATAGAAGTGAGGTCATTTGCGTAGAGTAAGGAGGTGGAGATTTAATATAATCCATGTGGCACACAGGAGCATGAGACAATTGGGAAATATATTATGATTATCAGGCAAGGCTGAGAGCCCAGGTGAGATGATGACTGTGAATTTATAATGGTCCCATCTTCTCAGTTATGTAATTTTCTCCAGCAAGTTTCATTAGGCAGAGTAACGGCATAGTGCAAGTAGAAGTTACATTCATCCAGGGATGATGACTTGCCAGAATGGTGTGACGAAAAGAAAAGCAGCCAGAACAATTGGCAGGAAAGTTGCTGAAATAATAATACTGACAATTTATGAGCAAAAGCAAGGAAAGAAAACTAGAAGGGCCTCAATCGATTGACTAAGGAACTAAAGTAATTGAATAAGCAGACAATTCTTACTCCCTTGAAGTTCATATTCTACCAGAGGAGCTATTTGTATACTAACAGATACATAAAGTAACGAAGATACTGACGAATACCTTGGCAAGATTTAAAGTGATCGAGAAAGACAGGGTGGCCACTATATATAGAAAGGTCGGGGTCTTCAAGGAGACATCATTTAAGTTGAAATCTGAATGACAAGAAGCCTTCAGCTTTGAAGCATGAAGGGGGGAAAGCGTTTTGGAAGGATGATAGAACACGTGCAGAAACCGTAAAATGGGGATGAGCTTAAAATGAATAGAAGGCCCACAACACTATGGTGAGTGAGCAAGGAGAAGAATGGTAAGAATGAGATCCAAGCAATGTAAGCCACGATGTGTACCATACAGCTTAACATGCAGTCTGTTCCCTTCCTTTTAGGTCAGAAGATTAAAGTGGAGGAGTGGTCTGCTTTGTACTTTAGAAGTTGATTCTGGCTGCCTTGTGTAGACTGTGAACAAGAGGAGTCAGGGGTATCAGGTTGCGGGGAGTCATTCCAGGGCCCCAGGTGGGAGATGAAAGTAGAACAGTCCGGAGGGTGATAATGAAAAGGTGAGAGTGGGGATAGGTTTTAGTGGCTTGGATGGGGGGAGGGAGAAAAAGAGAAGAATACAAGCTTGGGATTGAAGCAATTGAGGACGAAGAGAGCTCATTTTCTGAAGTGGGAAGACAAAGGAAGAAGAGATTTAAGGACAGCGGTAATAAATTCTGTTGGCGCAATATTAAGTTGGAGTTGTTAGATCTCTAAATGTCATGTAATAGGATAAATAAGTTGAAATTCTTGTCATGGCTGCAAATAGAAAATGGAAAACAATAGGCAGAGAAGTCTTAGAGGAGGTTACTGGGAGTAGCCAGAGGAGTAGGTAGCTGAAGAAAAGTTGAATTTTTGAACATGGGAAGGGCAGTGAACGGCCCATGATCTGACTGTTTTATTCACTTGTAAAGCCTACAGAGGTGGTGTGCTCAAGGCGATAGTTGGTGGAGAGTTCATGAATGAGTTAGGGAAGGAAAAACACAAGAGTTTTGTTTTGGGAACAGATTGTACAAACAGGAGCAGCATGCATTTTGACCCAAGAGGAAGGAGACCTGGACTATGTGGAGTGGTGCTTGGAGTTTAACACTTCCCTGAATTCTTGGAGAATTTAACTGTAGCTTGGAAGGCTGTGATAAGTGTATCCTTCTCCTTATGCTCCATGGCAGTGTCAGCAAACTACATCTGCTGGCCAGATCCTACCCACTGCCTGTTTTTGTAAATAAAGTTTTATTGGAACACAACCACGCTCCTTCGTTTACATAATATCTATAGCTGCTGTCACACTACAACAGCCAAGTTGAGTAGTTGTGACAAAGATCGTATGGTCCACAAAGCTGGATATGTTTATCTATGGGTTAGGAAGCCAGGAGCAATGAGTAGAGAGATCAAATGTGACCTTCCTTGTTTGGGACACAGGCAGGTGGCTCTTGTCATTTTTGAATAAAAAGCCTTTAGAAGAAGATTATGCAAGTTCTGACCTAGGTTAAACCTCTGACAACATGATAATAGATTTGATGGTTCTTGAGAAGATGTGTTCTCAATTAAGGCCTGATGTTTCTCATTGCTTTTACAGGAAGACAGCACTCAGGTTATTTGCTAAGGCAAGACTCCCCATCCATTGGTCTCAATGACAATTGCACGGAAGCTCAGTTGCCACTATAGCCAATTTAGTCCTCTCCGTGCTTAGTAGAAAATGGTAACCTTTCTGTGTCTTGGTCAGATAAGAAAAGAATACCTTATAGCAAAGTTCCCCATGATCCATTGCATTTCAGCTGTTTTAATTTACATACAAAAACATTGCCCAAAAGCAAGGCACACTACCCACGTGGGTGACCTGGAATAAGTTTCCAACACTAGTGTGGCAAAATCTAAAAAATCATGGTATGAAAATAGGATTTGATGGGGTCACACACTCAAAATCTACCAACACTAGTCAGAAGTCTAAATTTGCAGCCTGAAATAGATGTTAGACCACATGGAGTGGGGACTCTAGCACACGGAAGGACTCGGGCCTTGTCTGGAGGGAGTAACTGCAACTCATTCCATTCTCTCATGTGAGAATAAATACCTGGTCCCAAAGCAATTATTGAAGAACAGTAATACATTCACATCTTGATGTTAAATTTCTGGTTTCTTAAAAACACTATCATTGCAAAACAAAACCTGTGTGGGATTGCCAAACAAAACCTTTCAATTCTGGCCTATATACTGCTAATTGCAACCCAGTTTCTAGAATAAAGAAGAGAAAGAAGCCTGTTATCTTGTCCTTTGTATGGAACTGAGACCTGAGCCTCAAAAGCAGTCTGTTGTACACACATGTACTGTGCTTTAGCTTGCCAGGCAACTACAAAGGGCTTTGGATCCCATCTCCCAGTCTAGAATTAAAGTTCCATTTCACGGCTTTCCTCTTGGGCTGCTGAACTGGACCAGATATTAGTCATGCATCTGTACCAATAGCCTGAGAGAGAAGAAGGCACCAGCTGGTGCCCAGCGTTCTCAAATCCTTGGAGCCTCTCTGCTGCCACATTTTCGGGAGGAATTCAGAGTTCTTTTTAACAAGCCAAATTGTTGAGAGTGCTATTCAAGGTCCTCTATAATCTGCACATCATAGGTTTCCAATTAACCTTTCAAACATGTCTTCATTTCTATACTCCACTTGGTTAGAATGCTTACAGTTGTCAAAACATTTTGCATCATATTTTCTATATTGACCTCTCTTTATCCGTCTGAATCAAGTACTTTATATCATTTTCATGACCTCTTCAACTGTACTGTTCATTGTCTCTTATTTTGTTTTTAATTTTTCCTGAGCATATCTGATTGCATCACCCACTTGTGCTAGTCTTGATCCTCCAGGAATAAGTCATCAAGATGAGACTTAGTGTGCAAAGTCAATTATTAGGGAAAATGCTGGCAGAGGAAAATAAGGGGCAAGCCAGAGAAGGCCAGGAGAATCATCCAAATACAAGGCAATTTTGATCCCTATTTTGAAGGGGAGTAAGAAGGAAGGCTGAGCAGAAGCATCCTAGAGTGCCAGGCAGTCAGAGGAAGGTCCAGCAATACTAGACTCGGGGAGAGTGCTGGAACCAAAGTGGGCTGTTTGAGCAGTCTCATGTCTCCCAGAAATAAGCTTAGTATGTCACCTGTCCTTTGTCATGGGCTGAGAATAGTCTCTCAGAAGTGTGGACTCAGTACAAACACAGCAGTAATGGGCTTCTGGGTACAACAGCAGAGGACATTGGTCAATGGCATGCTGCATAGTTGGAGGACTCAGAGGAGCAGTGTCATGGCTGCTCTTCAGGAGATAATAACCTCTTTAAAGGTAGAAAGTATATCCAAAGACTTTATTTTTCTTATACATCAAATGCAACGTGCCATGTTGAAAGACATAACATACATATGTGCATGTACACATGCTCACAAATAAACAAATCACAATATGTAAGCATTTGGTTTTGCATTCAACTTAATTGTATACTCTTTTTAAAATGGAGAAATGCTCCAAGTGTAGCTATATTTCTTCTACTAATAAAGCTACTTTAACCACCAAATAGTATTTCACTGCATTTTCCTCAGTTTCTCCATGTTTTTATTTTTTGGATTTAATATATTCATAAACAGGACAAGCAGCAAAAAGAACTACGACTATAAGGGCCAAAAAGCTGCCCAAATATCTTGAAGGAGTAATTTCTTATCTCTAATACACAACAGAACATGACATACTCTCAAGGACCAACAGAGCTGAAAATGAGACGAGAGTTTATTGGAGATACTTCAGTAGAATACACACTACTTTTTAAACACGCATACTATTGTAACTGCTCCATTTTTTTTTAATTTTCATTCCTCTTACTCTTTTTTTCTTAATCTACATGCAAAGGTCATGACAATATCACTTAGATTCTTACGGCATACTTCCCACACTTTCATTACACTAATTATCTTGAAATATAATTAGCTAATTACTGAGAAAGATAGATAATGATAGTGAATGGAATGTAAGATAAGCACTAATGAACAACAACAGGGTCCAAATATTCCAGTCAGGGAGAAGATATTCAGAGTTGGCAAAGAGACAAGGAATATTCAATAACCTTTTGATCACTTGCACTTGAATCAGAACTAACAGTGCTACACTGTGTTACCACAACTAGGTAGGAATCCAATTCCTCAATTTTTAGAAACTAACAAAGCTCCTCTACATTTCAGTAATACTGAATGATGTACTAACGCACCCTACTGCAGACCAGCGGCAATTTGTCAACTCGGCTTTTCAGTCTTTCTCTTTTTTGTCTTTTTTGAAAGTATTATGTGAAAAGATTTGTTTTCATTTGTAACTATTGTCAAATCAATAGAATTTTTTATAATTAAGTTACAACATGTTTTTAAAGGGCCAATATTCTAAAATGTAAATTGTTCACAATATGGTAAGTGCGTATTTTTTAGAAATAAAACAACAAAAAAGACCAGGTTGAAAATAGGTTTTTTTTAATTAAATGGCTCTAGATCAGAGCACTTTTCAAATGAAAATACAATAGGGTAACTAATCCAACAGGTTATTTATTTAGAATAATTAAATCCATGCTATAGCAAAGTCCTTTAAAATGTGGTTTTGCTGCAATGTTTCTTAGTTTTTTTTGCGTGTGTTCAATTGGCTAGAGCATGGAAGTAATGTAACATTAGCATGGATAAAATCCTATATGAACCAACAGCCTCATCTGGAGAAAAACCATGCCCCAATCAAGACTAACCATGAGATTTCACTTTCCTCTAATCATACATAGTAAGAGTACTATAACCCCAATACTTCTTGCACAATGTTTTGTCACATTACTTTGGAGCAATTCACTGGCCCAAAGTTCCCATTAGACCCTTTGAGGGCAGAGATTTAGCTTAAGTCTAGGCTCTCAATAAATGTTAGTTGACGTAAAATGTAAACAGTGCCAAAGAACACTGAGACTAATTTAATTCAACCTACTAATACTATTTATTTATGCTGTACAAGGCATGAAGCTGGCTGTCAATGAAAGAGAAACCGTAGGTATCACCCAAGAATATATAATCTTGGAAGATAAGACAGTCACCCATGAAACACTTACAACCAGATAAAGTGGCTGGTAGACTTAGGTTGTAATGAGTGATACAAACGATAAATGCTGGTAGAGTTCAAAGGAAGGTGAAGTGTAGATAGAGTGACTACGTGCACAAACCAGCATGCACAAACACCATGATTGTGAAAGGCAAAGGAAAAAAGAAAGAGAACCCCCAGGTGGGTTAGACACAGTTACAGGACAGAGAGGGAATGAGTCTGCCTGGCGTGGGTGAGTCACAATGAAGAGTAAAGAAAGTACGAGTGGAGAAGGAGGTCAGGTCACAAACAAAGGTGAAGCCATTATGAGAAGAGTGGATGAGACCCGAAGCTGTCCGAGACGTTTCAGATGTTCCCATGGTATTTATTAATGAGTAATTTAATTTAGAGTGTAAGAGCATGGATTTCATGATCTTCTTCCCTCTGTCATGCATTTTATATATAATCTTAATCATGAGTATAGCCCTCCTGAACTTAGTTTCCATGTCAGCAAGATATGAATATGAACAGTACTTGCTTCATATACATATTATAAAGATTAAATTAAATAATTCACATAAAGCTTTTGCACAAATGCTTGGCTCATAAATGGAGGCCTTTTTCTCTTCTTTTTCTAAATGAGACTCAGAGATTTAACTAATTTTTTTCATAACGCACAGCCACTAATTAGAGGACCTGAGACTAAACTCCTAGTGTTTTTGAGCTTCAGAACCTACACTCAGGGCACCAGGCTGGTGGCTGCTCTGGGTTTCTTCATAGCCTCCTGCAATAACCCACACACATTATATATCTATTGATTCATTGGTTAACCTAGGAGTCAAAAGAGAGGTTCCACACCTTCCCAGCTTCTGCTTCTGTAGCTTGATACACTGACACTGCCTCGTTGCGCCTGGGGTGAACTCTCTGAGACAATTGCTTCATTTCTATTGGATCACAACCTTTTTCATTAAACCAAAGAACATTCCTGGCACTATCCTACCTTTTGTGCATCGTCAATTGTTCCCACACTAGGGGATAGTTTCCATTAGCATGCACAGACGCTGATGTACCTCCCACATTAAAAGCCAGAGCCTCCCTGTCCTCCGTCTGCTTTTTAACTTCTACTTCTTATCCATCTCAATAAACAACAGCTCCATTTTTCCAATTGCTTTGGTCAAAAACCCTGGAGTCATTTATAATGCCTCCGTTTCCCTTCCATGCCACATGTACCCCATCAGCGAATTCTCACAGCTCTCCCACCACCCCCATCACTACCAGCCAGTGCAAGGGCTTCTCATCTCCAGTAAAATCCAAAGTCACTGTCAGGTTTCACAAGGTCTTTATTGTCTGACGTCATGTTTCCTCTCCGTGCACATCCCCAACAACTTTCTGCTGCTGTCGTTCGCTCGCTCTAGCCTTACTTGTGTTCCTGAACGCTCCGAGCAATCCTCTTGAGTAAGTGCCACAGCTTCCCCCACTTCATTCAAATACCACCTCAATTGTGTCTCCTCAGAAAGGCCTTCCCAGAGCCATCCCTCTTTATCATGTTTACCAACCTCATTTACACAGGTTATATTCTTAGTTATTAATAATTTTCACTATTTTTTTACATATCTTTTACTTTGTACTAATTTGGGTACTCAATTATTTGTTGATTTTCCTGCCTTTGCCTCACTGAAATGGAAGCTCTGTGGTGGCGGGAGAATCTGTCTGTATTCTCCTTGAACTCTGTGTCTGGAATAGTGCTTGACATCTAGCAAATATCCCAACATTTTGTAAAGTAAATGATGCACCTGTTTCTCTTCATCCTGAAATCATGCGCTTCACTTTCATTGGCAGGTTTGTGTGGCAACGACGCAGCAGGCTTTGTGCTTGGTCCTGAGGATAGAAGAATCGATAAGACATGCACGGTGCCCGTTCCTTTGCAATTTAACGACTAGTAAAGGACACTGACAAAGAGCTAAGCAATGAAAGTCAAATATGTGCAATAACAGGGGAGTGTTGTGCTTTAGGAACACGAAGTGTAGCATTTCTCTGCAGATTAAAGAATTGTTCCGGTAAGAATTGGCAAATAGGTTGAGATTTGAAGGAAGAGTAAAATTAAGTGGTTAGAATTGGTAGGGGTGATGATAGAGATTGTTTTTCCATTTGTACATAGATAATGGAAAAATACAAATTGTTTTGTAAGTGTTACCAAGCTTTACTTAAAAATTAATCCCCAAATCATTGACCTGATGAAAAAAAATTACATGAATTTCTATTCAGAAACCTCATTTTGTACTTCAGATCAAAATTAGATGTTTGGGGGTTTTGTTAAGGTCACCTTACAAACCAGCTATTTTTGTTCTCTGAATCAGATCATGTTGCTCACTACCAAATTCACTAATTCAATAGGTGCCATCCTCCCAGAAGTGTATAATTTTGTAGAGAAGATCTATGTTCAAATAATTAAAATACAAAACAATAAAAAGAAAAATGCACTTTGCAAGGGATTTAAGATGTTAGGAAAATGAAGATGCCCAAGATAAGAAATTATTGACTGGTGAGTTGAGTCTACCACATACGCAAACAAAGAAAAACCTAATTAGTAAAGGCTTCAGGAAGTGAAAAGAATTTTTAAACCCCTAGATGTTTAAAAAATATTCTACATAAAAGGTCAAAAATATAAAGAAAAGAAAATGAAGGAAAAGATGATACAAGTAGCTTTGTCTCTTCGCTACGGAAACTGAAGGTGGAATTTCAATAATGAGGATAAAGAACCAATGTGTCATCTTGTTTATATTTTAAGGTAAAATTAAGAGTAGTTATTAATCTTCACCTATTAACTATCACAGATAAAGTGTTAGGTTATATTGACATTCTTATACTAGAGCCCTAGAGCTATCTCATTTGTTGTTTATACAATTTCTAACAAAAAGTACGCAAAATAATCCAAAAGATTAAATGAAAATACACTCTATGATATATTTTTTACTGTCAGCTAGCATGTTTTACAGACCCAATCCCTCCTTTATCTTTCTTTTTCCCACACTAATGTGGAAATTAAAAGCCTACCCGTGTTAAGTAAAATAGAACGTGCATATTACTGCATGTAATTCCTCAGAAGATTTTAGCAGGCAAATTTTCCCCATTTTCAGAAACAGTTATATGAATATTGTAATAGCAGATCTTAGGTTGATTCCTTATAACATAGTGCCATCTAGAGATTAAAGCTGATGTTGCTACAAGCCGCATTAACTGCAACCAGTTTCCAAATTATAACATATTTTTTAGCCAATGAGTTCAGTAGGGTTGGTTAAAGGGTGAGTAAATTCTAAATAAATCGATGACTACTTACATGAATGAATTTACATCTAGTGCCTTGATATAGATGTTTGTTCAGCTTCTCATGTGGGTAGATAGTATAAATGTGCTAAGATATTTAGAAGTTTAATGTTATACTATGGGGGTGAGGAAAGCACAAGAATATTAATTTAGCTTAGTTTTGTAAGAAAGCATAATTGAACTTATGGAATGATTGACATTTAGGGTCAGATAATTTTTTATTGTGTGGATCTGTCCTATGCACTTCAGAACGCTTAGCAGTAGCCCTGACCTCTATCCATTAAATGTCAAACACACACCTCCTCTCAGTCATGACTCTAAAAATGTCTTTAGGCATTACTAAATGTCCCCTGAAAGGGGTAAAAATTCACCCCCAGTTAAGAAACAAGTGGTTTATATTATTGTAAGCAAATGTTACGAGCTAAAAGTTCAGAGGAGGAAGAAACAAAAACAGCCTGGGAATACACCTTGTTAAAAATGGTTTCATGGAAAAAGCGAGAAATGAACTAATCCTTGGATGAATAAAGCACACTTGAAATTGAGGAGGGGGTCATGGAAAGCATTACCAGCCTCGAAGGCCCTCTTGCTGAAAAGCACTGTGAGTGTATCAAGAACAAGACTCACACCTGACTTCTCTTTAGGCCAAGTTCCTAGCACAGCTCCTGGCACAAAGTCACTCTCAAAAGTGTATGGCGAACACGTCGATCAATGAGGTTACACTAACAGACTGGAGTCACACTGTGGAAGAGCTTAAAGGCAGACTCAGGAATCTGAAAGCGAACCTGTTGGTGATAGTCAAATCTTACAGTATTTTCAAAGGAAAAAGGAACTGAGTAAAGAAATCAGTGCCGTGTAGAAAATACTGGCGAGGCCAGAAATGAGATGAAGAAAGGCACGCTGAGATTTTATTAAAATAGTCTAGCTGTGAAGTAATGAGCTCTGGTACCAAGATAATAACAGCGGGAATTAAAATGAGGTTTCAATGACAGAAAAAAATAACTATGGGCTCCTCATTATTGGATTTGGAGAAGATGGGTAAAAAAGCATAAAGGAAGCTTAAGTCAGAGTGACTAAGAGAATAGTGTGTTCATTTGAGAAAAATAAGGAGGTCCGGAGATTGAAAGAAAGATGATGAGCTTGAGGTAAGGGTATCCATATATATCACTGAGATGCAGGGCAGATTACTTTTAGGTTAATTTTAGGGTCATCTGCCAAGAAAATACTAATGAGTGAGAAAGAAGCTAAATAAATACGAGAGATAATGTTATCAAATTTAGAAACTGCTTGCAGCTATCATTCCCGTAAAAATTTGTAAGATGCTTTGGGTCACTAAAAGAGGTCATTTTGCACAGATTTCTGAAACTGTTAGTTTGAACTCAGAATCATGGATTCTATTTCTATTCGACTACTTTAATCTCAGACTAAAAGGGTAAGCTATTACATATTACTGTGCTATTCATACTCTTGACGCACCTGCCATGTTTCTTCTCAGTACAATGGTCTTCATGACAAAATAAACTTCACGTCAACCATTATTTTAACATGGCAAACAAGTTTGAGAAAACAGTTTATTATTTTTAAAATGACTACAATTTTAAAAATCCATTAAATGATATTTTCTTATTACTGCCAATAGTTTATACAAACTGGTTATTAACCACTTGGCAAAATAATTGCATAATTACTTCAGTTATTTTTTTTCCTTCTTCCTTTTTATTTTATTTTGGAATGTTTAGATTCTTTGCCTTAATAATCATTTTAATATCATTATTACCATATTTTTTTGGAGAGAGAAACAATGTAGGCTTAATTAAAGAAACAATTTCATTTCAAAAAATAATCACTATAGTTTGAATTAGTAAATGAAGACCAACTCAAACTCCAACTTTGCCTTTAAAAAAATCAGAATTTTTTTATACTGTGTATGTAATTACCTAATTGCCTTATTATCTGTATAAAGGCAGTTTTAAAATCTTAACTTCAAAACCCTTTCCTAACAGCTTACCAATAGGTAAAGTCAATCCTCTATCTAGGCAAAATATTTAATCTTGTATAAGTTAGGGGGGAAAGCCTCACCTTTAAGACCTTTACTAATACAAAAAAAAAATATGTAAACCCATGATGACTTCAAAGGATCATGTTCCCTAGATTTGTGTAGCACCCTGCCTGCACACCCATAGGCAGTAGCCCTAGGGCCATTGCTGACATTGACATAGAGGTAATTGTAATAGTTAATGTTACACATCAATTTGATTGGGCCAACGGGTGCCCAGATATTTGGTTAAACATCCTGAGTGTTTCTAGTTGAGATTAGCATTTGAATGGTAAATCTGAGTAAAGGAGATTTACCTCCCCAATGTGAGTGGACCTCATCTAATCCATTAAAGGACTGGATAGAACAAAAGGCTGAGCAGGACAGAATTCTCCATGCCTTAAGCTAAGACATCAATCTTCTCCTGCCTTTAGACTCAACCTGTAACTTACTTATACCATCAGCTCTTTTGGTTCTCAGTCTTTTGGACTATAGATCTCAGGACTACTCAGCCTCTAAAATCGCATGAACCAATATCTTACAAGAAATAAATAAACTATTGGATCTATTTCTCTGAAGAAGTGAAGCTAAATATGTTAATAATATATATTATTTACACCATCATTGCACAGAAAACCTCATCTTTAACATTCAGAAATTTTACACATTTTCATTTTTAACTTGTGTTTCCACTCATTTGCTCCATGAAATTAATTTTTATGCAAAGTATTATGCTTGAAAATTGAAAATCATGAAAGGATTTCAATAACTCCATATCAAGTTTCTCTGTAACTAACATAAATATATATACATATATATTTGTATATTCCATATCCTATTATATAATTGATCAAAACAACATAAATACATTACAAGTCATCTTAATAAACATAGAAAACAAAATCTCACTGGGAATGCATATCTTACATGAGATGAATGAGACGGGGTATCACTTTTCAATTATTCTGTATTTCATATGGCCAGACTGGTCCAAAGGTTAGTGTCAACTCTGTGGCAATTTTTCATTTTAATAGATATAAGCACTAAGAAACGTTATGGAAATAGAAAGACAGGAATAGGAAGAATTTTGTAATGGCAGTGTCACAAAAATTTTAACCTTTCTGAGCTGTCAAAAATCACAAAATCATCTATCCCAAAAGTCACTTTTTGATACCACACTGTCAGCTGTCTGCTTTATTAGGCTCTTCTAAATTTGTTGAAGGCAAAAAGTTAGAAACCACCTAAAATGCAAACAAATTTTTTGTCGATTCACTTAATTTCTTGGAAGAAAATAAAAAAGTCTTTACCAAGACTTGCCAAATGATTATTAAATTGTTCTATTGTTCTTTCACTTAAGAACATTTTGTTTAATGCAAAAGATTCCAAAAGGTTTGAGAAAATAAAAATATTGGTAAATTTATCTCTCCTATGAAAATATAATTCTTTCAATGAAATATTTGTATGTTATTATATTTTTAAAACATATTTTCATTAAAACTTATAGCTATAGGTTTAGCTCACATGATTTTTTGGAAAATGCTGACCATATAATCTAATTGATAGAATCACATTTATTATCAAACAATCAGTAAAATCAGGCTTATTTTCTTATAAATCAAAAAATCAGAACATCCTTTTTAATTCAAATGTATATAATAATAAATGTTTCAAGGAATCGTATATGTATAAAACATTGACAAAGATAAATACTTAATTTGTAATACTACAATGCAATATGTATAGCTAAAATTTTAAGTTATATAAGATTATATAAAAATGTTAAGTTAATTGAGAGGTATAATACAAGACCTAATAGTCCTTTGGTATGCAGTTTTGAACAATAATTAAAAATAAGAATTGAATATAAAAATCATAACTAAAGCCATTAATTTTTTTGGACTTCATGATTAAAGTGTTTCTATTTATACAAGAGTGTAAATCACTAAAATCATACCTGGATAGCAATATGAAATAAGATGAAGTTTAAGATGGATTGAAAACAACTCTTTACAATTAAATTTTTAAAACGAAATAAATAAATAGGGCTTTTATATAGCGTTCAGTGTGTCTTATAAATGCTCCTTGCTTTACAGGTATGCTTGTATGATCAAGCGACTTTCCCTCAAAAGCCATATATAGGTTCAAAGTTAATTTGATGATCAAACAAGTAAGTAAAATAAAATTTCTCATTGCCCTCACTACCTCATTCTAAAATTTATCTGCATTTAAAGCATAAAATTAGGGACTCTATTTCTCATGCCAGCCTTCTCCAGGAACCCCAAAATGGAAGACAGAACAGACAAGCAGTTCCCAAGTCTACAGCAGTTTAGTTAATCATTACAGGAAGCTTGAAATTAGTTTCAGCCTCTCTAGATTTAATGTCCAGAGTATTACTCCTCAGTTAGATTTGGGATGGAAGAGGGCAAGCCTTTCTTTTGTATTCTGAGAGAAGAATTATTATGAACTCCTGCAAATTCTCAGACAAGTATTCTTGCTAAGAACCAGTAATGAACCAGAGATCATCAAAGGCCAGGCTTAAAGAGTGGAAGACAACTGTGTCTTTTGTGAATAGAGGAATGTTAGCTTGCCTCCAGATTCTAAAACTCTAGAAATCCCAATTTTTATGTCAAATCATCTGATTATAAAATGTTGACTCAAAAACCTTTTTTAAAAATACTATGCGCATTCAACAGAGCACTTAATACTACTGATTCAACCCAAACTGTGTTTTTTACTACTGGTAGTTTCTTGGTTTTGTTGTAGTTTTTTGCTTAAAATAAATACATTTTTATTTTAAGATCTAAAAATAATGATTATAACTCCATATATCAAAAGTGTAGAAGTTACTACACTTGGGGAGCAGGGCAAAGTGGCCAACTAGAGACATTGCTTGCCAGACCCTCCCAGTGGAAAGTATGGGTTTCAGATAAGGGAGAAGGGAAAAGACACACAGATAAAGTGTGAATAGTGGAAGGAGACACCAGAGCCTACCAGGGACTCCATGGAGGAAATTTACAAAGGAATAAGGGAAGAATATATTTTAAAACTAATATATGTTGATAGGGATCAAACCCAGGTACACTTGGAGCCTAGTGGACAGGTAAATGGGGACCCCTTTCTCCCTTCCATGAGCATTCAGAGGCCAGTGGGTCACCAAGTCTCCTGGGGGCTTTTCTACCCTCAGGTGGCCAGGCACAGCGTATACATTTTTCTCTACAGCACATAAAACATTCTCTAAGACGGATCATATTTTAGTACACAAATAGTGGCAAAAAAAAAAAAAATTCAAAAAAAATCAAAATCACACCATGTATCTTCTCAGATCATAATGAAATAAAAATAGAAATAATCACCAATAGGAACACCCAATTTTACACAAAATTATGGAAGTTAAATAATCTCCTACTAAACAGTAATAGGATCAATGATGAAATTATGATGGAAATCAAAAGATTCCTCCAACTGAATGACAAAGGGGACGCAAGTTATCAGGCTCTGTGGGATTCAGCAACAGCAGTGCTAAGGGAAAAATTTATAGCCCTAAATACCTACAACAAAAAGACAGAAAGTTCAGAATTTAACAATCTGAGGATATACCTCACGAAACTAGAAAAAGAAGAGCACATCATACCCAAACACAGCAGAAGAAAAGAGAGAACTAAGGTTTCAGTAAAACTAAGTGAAATAGAAAAAGAAAATATGTAAATGATCAATGAAATAAAAAGTTTGTTCTTTGAAAAGTTAAACAAAATTGCCTCGGTGCCTGTGGCTCAACGGGCTAAGGCGCCTGCCACGTACACCTGAGCTGGCAGGTTCGAATCCAGCCCGGGCCTGCCAAACAACAATGATGGTTACAGCCAAAAAATGGCTGGGCATTGTGGCGGGCGCCTGTAGTCCCAACTACTTGGGAGGCTGAGGCAGGAGACTCACTTGAGCCAAGGAATTGGAGGTTGCTGTGAGCTGTGGATGCCACAGCACTCTATCCAGGGTGACAGCTTAAGTCTCTGTCTCAAAAAAAAAAAAAAAAAGAAATGTTAAACAAAATTGATAGACATTTTCATTAGAGAAGCCAGGAATGGAAGAGAAAGGGCACTAATAAGCTCAATCATAAATTAAAAATGAAATATTAGAACTAATAGCACAGAATGAAATATATAATATCATCTGTGGAAACTATGAAAATCTCTATGTATATAAATTCCAAGACAGAAGAAATGAACAAATTCCCAGAATCACGCCACCTCTCAAGATTGAATCTGGAAGAAATAGAATTCCCAAGCAGACCAATGATGATCAATGAGATGAAAGCAGCAATTTAAAAAATCTTCCAACAAAAAAAGATCCCCAGATAGGAGGGATTCACAGCCTTATTTTATCAGACCAACAAAGAAGAGCTTGTACCCATACAGCAGAAATTAGTTCACACATAAAGAAAGAGGTAATCTTCCCCAACTCAGTCTATGATCCCAGTGTCACCTTGATACCAATGGGAAAAGATGTTACAGAAAAAGAGATTTACAGACCAATATCCCTTATGAATATATATTCAAAAATATTCAATAAAATACTAGCAAACTGAATGCAACAATACATCAAAAAATTAATCCGCCATGGTCAGTGGGCTCCATCCCAGGGGTACAAGGATAGTTCAACGTATGTAAATTGATGAATGCGATTCAACACATAAACGGAAGCAAAAATAAAGATTATATGATCAACTCAATAGATACACAAAAAGCATTTGACAAAATTCAGCACCTTTCATGATAAAAACTCATAGAAAGAATATATCTCAAAGTTATCAAAGCCATATATGGCAAACCCACAGTCAACATCATACTGAAAGGGGAAGAGTTGAAAGCATTCCCACTAAGAACTGGAACAAGACAAGCATGGCCATTGTCAATACCTTTATTTGATATAGTGCTGGAAGCAATATAGAGCAATTAGGCAAGTGAAAGAAATTACATGTATCCAAACTGGGAAAGAAGAGGCCAAACTATTGCTTTTAATTGACAATATGATCCTACCCAAGAAAACTCCAAAGAGTCCACCAAGAAACTGCTGGAATTGACAAATGCCGCAAAGTCTCAGGGTACAAAATCAATGTGCACATATCAGTAGCATTTCTAAACATCAATAATAGTTAAGTTGAGAGTCAAATCAAAGACTCAATACCATTTACTATAGCTACAAAGATGATAAAATACCTAGGAATATACTTAACCAAAGAGGTGAAAGTTTATTTCTGCAAAGAAAACTATGAAACACTAGGGAAAGAAATTTCAGTGAATACAAACAAATAGAAAAACATCATGTTCATGAATCAATAGAATCAACTGTTAAAATTTTCGTAGTAGGCTTGGCACCCATTGCACAGAGGTTATGGTGCCAGCCACATACACTGAGGCTGGTGGGTTCAAGCCCAGCCCGGGCCTGCTAAACAACAATGACAACTGCAACAAAAAATAGCCAGGGATTGTGGCAAGTGCCTGTAGTCCCAGATACTGAGAGACTGAGGCAAGAGAATCGCTTAAATACAAGAGTTTGAGGTTGCTGTGAGCTGTGATGCCAGAGCACTCTACTGAGGGTGCCATAGTGAGACTCTCTCTCAAAAAAAAAAAAATACTAGTTATAAACAACATAATAAACTTTCAAAATAAAATAAAATAAATGTCCATAGTAACCACAGCCATTTGCAGATTCAGGGAAATCCCCTTCAAAATAGCAATTTCTTATTTCACAGATCTAGAAAAATGATTCTACCTTCATTTGGAACTAGATAGAGCCAGAATAGCCAACGCAATCTTAAGCAGAAGGAACCAATCTGGAGGCATCATATTACTAGACTTCATAACCTATGCTATGAGGTTATGATCACCCAAACAGCATGGTATTGGCACAAAAATAGAGACATAGACTAAAGGAAAGAATAGACAACTCTGTATGTGGACAACCATCCACATACAGCCAAATCAATTTATTGACCCCAGTCAATAAATGGTGCTGGGAAAATTGGATAGCCACATTCAAAAGAATGAAACAAGATCCATATCTCTTAGTAGTCACAAATTAATTTAAGATGGATAAAAGAATGTAAGGCATAAAACCATAACAATGCTAGAAGAAAATGTTGGAAAAACTCTTCCAGATACCAGCCCAGGGAAAGAATCTATGAAGAAGACCCCAGTGGCAATCACAGAGACAATAAAAATAAGGTAGTGGGACTTGATTAGATTAAAAAGCTTCTGTATCCAAGGAAATAATTAACAGAGCAAATAGACAACCTACAGAATGGGAGAAAATATTTACAAGCTATACATCTGTTAAAGGGCTAATAAGCAGAATCCACAAAGAACTCATATCAGCCAGAAAAAAAGAAATAAATAAATAACACCATCAAAAAGTTGGCAAAAAAGATGAACGGAAGCTTTTCAAAAGAAGATAAACAAGTGGCCAACAAACATAAAGCAAAAAATGCTCAACATCACTAGTCATCAGAGAAATCCAAATTAACACCACAATGAGATATCATCTTACCTCAGTCAAAATGGCTTTTACTAAACCTTCCAAAAATAATAGAAACCAGCATGAATGTAGAGAGAAAGGCATGCTGATACATTGTTGATGGAACTGAAAATTAGTCCAACCTCTATGGAAAACAGTAAGGAGATATCTCAGAAAACTAAATGCGGACATACCAGCAGTCCCACTAGTGGGTATTTACCCAAAGGAAAAGAAGTCATTTTATCAAAAGGACACCTGTCCTCAAATGTTTATTGCAGCACAATTCATAATTGCAAAGTTGTGGAATCAACCTACATGCCCATCAATTCAGGAGTGGCTTAACACAACGCAGTGTGTATGTATGTATGTACACACACAGAGCATACTACTCAGTCATGAAGAAGGATGACTTAATGCCTTTTCCAACAATCCGGATGAAACTGAAGACCGTTATCCTAAGTGATGTAACTAAAGAATGGAAAAACAAACACTACATACACTCACTTTTAAATTGTAACTACCTTAAGAACATGCATATGCTTAAAGGGAAGTGAAACTTAACAGAATTCAAGCAGTTGGGATGGGAGAGGAGGGGATGGGGAAAAACTTTCCCAACAGGTCCAGTGAACACCATCTGGGTGATGGGAACACTTACAACCATGACTCAAGGATTATGAAAGTGATCCATGTATGAACAAATATTTATACCACCGTAACACTTTGAACTAAAAAAAGAGTTTAATTTCCTGTATGTAAACAGTATAGATTTCCTAGGTCAAATATAAATGGAATTAATGAAAATTCAGAAGAAGTCTAGGTAGCTGTCTTTGAGTAAATTCATTAATTCATTCAGCAATCATTTACTCATTGCTTATTATTTGCAGGAATACTCTAGGCATGCTCATGATACAAATAAAAAATACATGAATGTTTAATTTAATATGGAAGATAAAACTTAAAAATAAGTAACAATGATATACTTGTTATGCTTTATGAATTAGAAGGGTATTCTGAAAGCAGGAATGTGGATTCAAACAGGAATATATGATCATTCCAACTAGAATACAGTATTTATTAACAGTTTCTTTTGAAAAAAAAGAAGTATCTCCTGTACTAAAAATGAATGTATTTGCATTTCAAACAATGTTAGATTATGAGCACTAAATATTTGTTCATAATGTCTAGACAAAGAAAGCTAATAGAGAAAAAAATGCTACTAATCTTGAAAATGCTAACATATCTTCTAATGTCTATTGTATAAGTTATGGAAATAAACTTTTTATAACCAATAGAAATTTGACATATCCTACACTGTAAAATATGAATACCATTTTAGAAGTGTATCCCTTCATAAAATCATGCTAATAAAAAACAATGGCAGGATATATAAAATTTTCATTGCCTTTCAAGTTGCAGGCACTCAAAAATATTAAGTAACAGCCAACTGAGAAAAAGCAAAGGAAATAATCTCAAGCTCACAATTCTACAGAGAGAAAGAAAAAAGTAAGTCAACGGTTGTTATCCTTTTTTTTTGGTGAGGCTGCATAGGAGGGTGCTGAAGAACAAAAAGTGGATAATCAGGCTTTTATAATCAGCCTGCATTTTAATCCAGGGTCTAATTCCTAATGGTGGAGCCATCTTATCAAAAGGTTAGCTTTTAAAGTTGGTGCATAAGATGAAAATAATAACACAAATTGAGCCATCGTGGAAAACAAGATACCATTTCTTAATAATTCATAAGAGCCAGTTTTCTTCTTTCCTGATTTCTTCCACTGAGTACCAGAGAAATTAGCTGGTGTATGTTTTAAGGGTCGTATCCTATAATACAAAATAAATAAACTCTAGTCTTTCATTCATTACTCAAAATGGAATGGAAGGTGAGATCATTTGTATTCTTTAATTTGTCATTTTGCTTCATATCTTCCTCCCACAAGTATTGGCAAGTTCATGTACAATTATTGACTGTGCACCTGTAATGTAACACCACTATGCAGACAGATAAGCTTCCTTATCAGTAAAATATTGAAAATAGTATCTCTTTCATAGAGCTGTTGAGAGGATTAACTGAGACAATACATACAAAATTCTTAGGAGAGTACCTGTCACATACTAGACAGTTAATAAATACATTATAGTTATCTGGCCAGGTGCAGTGGTTTACACCTGTAATCCCAGCACCGTAGGAGGCTAAGGCAGGTGGATTGCTGGAGCTCAGGAATTCAAGACCAGCCTGAGCAAGAGCAAGACCCCGTCTCTATAAAAACTAGCCAGGCCTGGCGACGCACACCTGTAATCCCAGCTACTAGGGAGGCTGAGGTAAGCAGATCACTGGAGCCCAGAAGTTTGAGGTTGCTGTGAGTTATCATAAAGGCATGGCACTCTACTGATGGTGACGAAGTGAGACTCTTTCTCAAAAAAAAAAAAAAATTATAGTTATCATAAATTAGTTTAGCAAATAAGTTTTCTCTACAACTAAATATCAATGATAAGAAAAAAGTGTTTCATTTTAATTTTGAAGGTAGGCACTAAGGTCTGCTCCTGTTCCAAAACATTCACAAAGCTATTTTCATGATTATTCATGAAATATTTCAATTTCATTATTATTATTTCATGAGAATAATATGATCAGTCTTTTGTCTGAGAAGGATGCGCTGACATAGGCTCTGTTTGCCCCTCCAAATCCACCCTTTCTCTTTTTCACCCTGCTTTGTGCCCAAGGATGCCAACCTTTTGGGACTGTACCACTGGACTCCCTGATGCCTGGTTTGGGTTTGGCTAATAAAAGACATCACTGGGAGACTGAAGGGGAAGAGGAATGTGAGGTCAGTATTTGCTTCCCCACTTCCCTCCAGGCCATGGTTCAGCAGTGCCTGTGTTCCTTTGTCAAAGACCACAGCTCCAGTCACCTGCTTCTTGTGGTAGGTACTCGATCCCCTGGTCCTTACAGGTCACTAATCCCCTTTGTTGCATGAAGACAGACTAGAGGGAAGAAGACTGAACATAGAGGGAATAGTTAGGGAGTATTACTTACAGATAGGAAATAATGAAGACCTGACCAAAGTAGAGGCTGTTGAATCAGAGAAAGCAGGACAGAAATAAGATGTATTTAGAATATATCTAATGTAAGATAGAAAAGAAATTATAAATAATTGGATAAAAGAGCAAGGGAGAGAATTAGTCCAAGCAGACGCCCAAGTATTTTGCTTTAGCAAATAAATAATGCCATTTACAGAGAAAGGGAGGTAACACTGTCTGATTTGCTTTTTTAGCCCCCTAGTTTCTACTTTCTACTATCTCTCATTTCAAAATTATTTGCTTCTTTGAGGTACCTTTTGTATTTTATTGAGTATTTGCTGGCTAGCATAATTATTTTGAGGTTCATCCTTGTTTCTATGTTAAAACATGCATCTATTTTTAGTCTTGAGCAATATTTTATTTTATAAACCACATTGTTTATACGTTTGCCTGTTGGTGAACAGTTGAGTTGTTTGCTGTTTCTGACTAGTGTATGTAAGACTGCTATTAACATGAGGTAGGAGTCTTGTATGTTTTCATTTCTTTTACATAAATATCTAGAATTCAAATGGCTGTACTGTATGTAAGTATATGTTTAAATGTTTAATAAACTTCCAAAATGATTTTTCAAAGTCAATGAACCATTTACAGTCCCACAAGCAACGTGTGAAAGTTCCAGTATCCCCACATTCCCTCCAACACTTGATGTGGTCATTTCTTTTATTTTTGGCATTCTAATATGTGTGCAAATGTATCTCATTCTATATTTATTTTGTATTTTCCTAATTAATAATGATGTTGAGCATCCTGTAGCATGCCTATTTTCTATATGTGTATCTTCTTTAGAGAATTGTCTGTTTCAAACTCTGTCCATATAATTGGGTGTATTTGCTTATTTTCTCGTTGGATTTTAAGAGTACATTCAGTATCCTGGATACATGACTTTCTCAAAAATATGATTTGCAAATGTTTCCTTCCAATTAGTAGCTTATCTTTTTATTCTCTTAAAACGTCTTTCAAAGAGCATAAGATCTTAATTTTGAAAAAATCCTATTTGACACTTTTTTGCTATATGAATCATGCTTTGGCATCATAGCTAAAACTCTTTGCCTAAGTCAAGAGCTCAAGCATTTTCTCATATGCTTCTGAAATTTTATAGTTTAGGATTTATATTTGGACCAGTGATAAATTTTGAGTTAAGTTCTGAAATAGTATGAGGTAGGATCATATTTTACTTTCTTTTTTTGTATAAGGATATCCGTTATTTCTGACATGATTTTTTTTTAAAGACTATTCTTTTTCTACTAAATTGCCTTTGCACCTGTTTCAAGAATCAGTTGACAATGTGCATGGGTATATTTCTGAACTCCCTTTTCTGATCAGTTTTTCTGTCTTTAATATTACACTGTCTTGGTTACTGGAACTTTATAAATAGTCTTGAAGACAGAATACTATTATATAAGGTATTATTTGTCCATTTGAATTTCTAATTGTTCATGGCTAATATATTTTAGGAGATAATTCTTGATGAATATTTTTATGATTCTGAGCAGTACAGGTCTCCTGAGCAGAGAGCATTGCAAGATGTTTATGTTTATGTTTCATAACAGCCTATGAAGCCAAAGATAGTGTCTCTTTACTTCAATTCTCTTCAGTTTCTGGAAGACCTTGTGTGGCCTTTCCTCCTTAAATGTTTTGCAGAATTCACCAGTGAAGCTGTATGGGCCTAGAGCTTTAGTTACAGAAAGGTTAAGAAATAAAATTTCAATTCTTTAGTAGAAATAGAGTTTCTTCAGCACTAGTTTAGATTTGAGTGAGCTTTGTAATTTTTGCCCTTCTAGGAATTTGTCCATTATGTCTGTTTTGTTAAGCTCATTACCATAAAGTTGTGTATAGTATTTTCCTATTGTGTTTTTAATATCTATGAAATCTTAATGCAAAAGGAAGTTGTAAAAGCACCTCTTCCTTAGCTTCTCTGACAGTATTTTCTCTGGGATTTTTTTTTAACCTTTCTTTTCCATAGCCAATGAAATATTAGGCCTTGCCAATTATTAGAACTCTCAGCCTTATATAAAATTTTACTCACCAACTAAAAATGTATCTTGTAATCCTATATTGCTTTATCCTCTCTGGTTTGACAAATATTCATTTCTCCTTCTAAAATTTCTCATTATTTAATTATACTAGAGAGGGGCACCAATGCTTTTAAGCTTTTAAACCTGTTAAATAGCAGAATGTTAGTATTTTTCTTATATTTACTTATAACTCTGATGAAAGTAACTATATTTCTACATAAACTATGAATCCTGCCCCCCAAATTGTCAAATGTTCCCACCACAAGAACACATATGTCAAAATATAAGATTCGGTAAAATTGAAACTCTAAAAAAGCTTTTACTACTTTGGGTTATTATTACTGTTTCTATCTTTCTTTCTTTTTTTTTTTTTTTAAAGCAAACTGCATTTGTGTGCAGACAGCACTGAAGTTCATTTTAAATGAAAACTTGCCTTAAGGAGACAATTAGCTAAAATGAAGATATCTTAATGTTTGCCTAACCATTTCAGTCTTATTCTAATCTAGCATTATATACACAGGGAATACTGTATTTGATAGGAAAATAATTGTGTTCTTTTGATCCAGTGGCATAAAAACAGTACACAAAAATATAGGATATTAAGAAAACGCAGGAAAAAAACAGCAATGAAAAATGTCTTGACTCGAATCTATAGGATTCTGTAAATTTTTGTGGGCCTCAAGATTAAAAGATTGTTTAGTACTACTATTGAATTTCAGTATGATTTTGCAGTATACCATATCTTCACATCTAGACTGCCCTTTCATTTTTCTTTTTGTTTAGGTTTCCAATTCCTGCTGCTGCAATAGCTCTCTGCAGATTATTCTATAAAGAATCTTATATCTGAGAGAAATCACATTTGTTTTAAATGTATATTTTCTTCTGTGTGGTTTTCAGAGTGATTTTCTTCTGTTCCTGGAGGGGAATAAAACAATAATTCCTCTAATAGGAAGCCTGGAGAAATACCTAGCTTAGCTATATGGTCATGGGCAGTTTCCTGTTACATTCCAGGAATTGTTCTTGGACATAAACAGTCCTTTTCCAGGGGCCAGGTCACAGTTGCATCTGCCCTGTCTATCACTCTACACTTGTAAGGCATATGAAATATCTCACTAAGAGTTGTTAAATTAATTCTACTGTAGTACAAATTCTCCATTTGTTGAATGTGTCAAATTTTTATCAAGCTCATTTTAATAAGCACAACTTTTAGGCAAACAGAATGTCAATATTGATTGGATTCTATGCATCATTTCCCCCAAATAAAGCATTCTTTGATTGATTATACCATATTGAAGAGTATGCCTCAGTGGTGAATTTCCACAAACCTATTTGAGCTTTCTAGCATCTGCCAACAATAAACATAATAAATAAGACCTGCTTATAAAAATATTTACAACATAGTCAGAAAACAGGAATATTTGGTTTGAAAAATACTGGAAAATAAAACACAAGCTTCAAAATAATATATAACATGGTAGCTATGAGTTAGGATTTTAATGCATAGAATTCAATACTCAATGACTAGGTAGAGATGTGGATAAGATGTTAGGGATTGATTCAAAGGTTGATACAAGATATAAACTTGTTCAATGTGGGAGCTACTAGTCATGTTTGGCTATGTACATTTAAATTAAATACAGTTGATATTTCAGTCCTGTTTCACATTTCCAGTGCTGAATAGCCACATAAGGGTAGTGGCTACCATGTTATGCAGCAGAGGTATACATTTCCAAGATCATAAAAAGTTCTATTAGATAGAGGTGGCATGCAAAGTATACTATATAAAGACAAATTTTAAAAAGTAGGATTCTTGCCACTATAGAAAAATGAATGAATGATTACTACAGGATATGAAAAATTTGCATTGTTTCTATATAGTTTCAAAAAGTGATTTTCTCACCCAATTTTTTGAACTAAATGGATTTGAAGTTTTAACTAACACATATGGTGGAAAGTGGCAAATATAATATAAATTTTGTGGGACCTTAGCTTTATAATTTGGGGGACACTTCTAAGAGGAAAAAACAAATTAGTTAAGAGAACATTTTTTAAAAAATCAGAAATCACAACAAATTACAAAGATTTTTAAAAACTGACAAATATAAACATCAAAAAATATTTTTATGGATTGTGTAGCATACATTTATGTTTCCTACATTTTACCTCATCACATGACAATGATCCTGTATAATTATATAGAGAAAGAATAGAGTGAAAATTCAATCTTTCTTTTGGAATAGTTTTGAGCTCACAAGTTCAAGACCAGCCTGAGCAAGAGCAAGACCTTATCTCTTTAAAAATATATATGTGTGTATAGATAGATAGATCGATAGATAGATAGATAGACAGATATAGAGGTGGTGTTCCAAGTATAATATATAAAGAAAATTTTTAAAAAGTAAGATATATATATGTAGCTAGCATTGTGGCACCTATAGTCCTAGTTACTTGGGAGGTTGAGGCAAGAGGATCACTTGTCCCCAAGAGTTTGAGGTTGCTATATACAGGGCAACAAAGTGGGGGTATGTCTTAAAGAAAAAGAACAAATACATATTGATTATTACATGCTGATTTATTAAGTGTATGCTGTGTATGCTGAATTATTAAGTATTCCTGATGAGGGAGATTTTCTATTCTGACTAGGTATTGGTGAGAACCAATTCCCTACTTATAATTTCACATGTCTGACAAATGGAAGGGTTTTCCACACATAAACTTCTGGATCCAAACACTTCAACTCTCATTTATTCCAACTTTCCACATAATTCCATTTGTAATTGGTACAGGACAAGCTCATAATTTTACAATGTTTGGTCTTACATCTCTATTTCATAACAACAGATAAGTCACCAGTGGGCAGTATGGAAGTAAGACTTAACATGGGATGACTAGCAACCCTTGAGCTTCACAGAAAAGTGATTGTGAACCATAGAAATATGCCCACTCCATCAAAATTAAATGTCTCTGACATTCAACTTCCCTTTAGCTGGAACCTAAAAATGTTCAGGGATATTCTACTGCTGTCTAGCACCCAGGGAAAGCATCACAACCACAAATATGAACACAAGTGATAGTTCAACTGAGTGCCATTAAAATATCATAATTTTGAGAATTTTATGAACATGTATGATCATGTAGCACAAGGCTAGAGTCCCTCCCAAGGCCTTAGAAGGGGTTATACAAGTGAAATGTTAAGAAGCTAAGCCTTGTTGCTTTCAGAACAAGCCCGTCTCTGATAAAGATGCATTCTTTACCAACACTGAAAACTGAGAAATAAAGTTTAAATATAAATATTTCAATTAAATATGAGATGTATTTCCTGACAGGGTTGGTTAATGTTGGACATTATGACTTAATAGATATAGAATTACAGGTTCAATATTCAAGAAGGTGTTTACTTCTTAGTTCAAATCCCTTTGTTCCTGATCAGAACCCATTTCTATTCACACTTCCATCCATAATTTAATGCCTTTTCCACCCTGAGTATTTATCATGCACTGTGACTGTTAACTTTTACAACTTGAGGAAAGACTACAAAACTAGCACAAACTTTTTTTTCCTTAAAATTCATGGATAGAAAGTTCATTTTACTGCACCTCTTAACCACTGCAACATTTTATTTTTTCCTTTGCTTGTTAGGTTGAGACTTTCACCTTTTCACTTGAAGAAAATATTTTATGGCTTCCCTTTGGCATATTCAAATTGCCATGATCACTAATCTTGCTTTCTGGAGTCATTGTTAAGTAAAATAAGGGTTGCTTGAACATACTCCCTGTTACACCTCAACAGTCACTCTGATATTTGAGATAGCTACAAAGTGACTAACTAGCAGGTACTGCATACAAAGTAGGTACACCAGACAAAGCAACTTACATCCTAAGGAGGACGGTGCAGGACAGTGAGAGATTTCATCCGTTACTTAGAATGGTGTGCAATTTGAAACTTAATGAAAGGATTATTTCTGGAATTTTCCATTCAATATTTTCAGACCACAGTTGACTATTGGTAACCGAAATTGTGAAAAGCAAAATTTCTAATAAGGGGGACTAATGTATTAAAAATATTGAAAGAGGCAGTGGGTGCGGCCCTCAGCCGGGAAGGACGCGTTGAGGTTGGCATACCCATCAAGGACAGTAACTACCATGGCTTCCAGTGCTTTGACCAAACCTCAGATGCGTGGCCTTTTGGCCAGGTGCCTGCGGATTCATATTGTTGGAGCATTTGTTGTATCCTTGGGGGTTGCTAAATTTGCTGTGGCTGAACCAAGAAAGAAGGCATATGCAGATTTCCTCAGAAATTATGATGCTATGAAAGATTTTGAGGAGAGGAGGAAGGCTGGTGTCTTTCAGAGTGTAAAGTGATTTTGGAATATAAAGAATTTCTTTGGGCTGATTTACATAGAAGTTTGTCACAGACCCGTGTTCCTGAGCTATGAATATGAGTGATAAACTATTAATGAAAAAAAAATTGAAAGAAAAAGATCATCCTCCAAGAATTTTATATCTAGCAAAACAAACATTCAAAAGACAAAGGATAAGTTAAGCTATTACCAAATAAACAAAACTAAAGAAGTAGTCTCTAATATACAAACCCTACAAGAAATAAAAAAAGAATCCCTCAATATTAGACTAATGCTAATCTACATAAAAAAGTGTTCCAATAGAAGTAACTACATAAGTACATATAAGAGACAATATAAATTCACTTAATATTTATTTTTTGCAATCTAATTTTTCAGAAGATTTCCCCCAGAAGGTATCACCTTGATGTATTTCTAATTTGGTCTTGAAATCTCTCTATTGAGAGTAAGTATAAACTTTAGCCCTGCCCTGATGGAGTTCTAGAGGATTTGGGTGCAAACGTTTACAGTGTCCCTTTCACGGGATACTCATTTATCCTGACAGATTGCCTAATGCCTTAGTACCTGACCCATGACCAAGTGTCCCTCTAACAGAAAACTTGCTTACACTGGCAGATGCCATTGTTGCCCTTATCTGATCTGTGTTTACGATTCATGTCAAGACAACAACTCTCCAGAAGATCTTTGGGAGAATAGTTAAGTTCCAGTGTGTCAGTCAGTTGAAGCACAGAGGAGACAGCATAATTAAAATCATGAAATAACATAATTAGTTTATTGCTTACAGGCTCCACAAAGAAAAGGGTTACTAACAAGGACTGATAAGAAGGTCTCAGGTGTACTACACTCAACCAGCAGATGCAGAGGCAGAGAGATGTGATCCATGGGCGGAGGCACTTATTGTGGTCCAGGGTGTTACCCAAGCAGGTTTCCCACAGGGAATTTCAATCGTTAGGTTCAGAGCAAACAGGCATGAGTCCCACAGGAGAGTGGTCCCTATAGCATCCATGCAAAGACCATGCCGGTTGTGGAATGCCAGTGTAATGAGTAGAGTTGGTTGTCTCTCCACTGCTGTTACACTGTTCATAATAAGCAAAAATAAATAAGTAACTATATAGTCCCATAAGGAGGCAGTTATTAAGAGGTGGTTACCTGGGGGGAAAAAAAGTAGATCCAACATACTAAAGAAAAAAATCGGATCCAACATCCTGAGGAACGGACAGCACGCTTAGGTCTGAAAACTGAATCAAGGATGACTACATCCTTCTTTTGGTATGAGATAGTTAACTTTGTCCTCAAAATGAATGCCAAGGCAATGGTAAAGGACAGGTGTTCCTTTTACAGGTACACTTTTGTCCACTGCAACAGATGTTGTCTTAGTCTAGTCAGGCTGCCACAAAAAAAAAAAAGAAAATACCGCAGAATGGGTGGCTTAAGTCATAGAAATTTATTTTCTCACATTTCTGGAAGCTGGAAGTTATAGATCAAGATGTCCCCTGATACCGTTCCTGGTGAGGGCTCTCTCCCTGACTTACTAACAACTGCTTTGTCACTCTGTCCCCACAGAGAGAAAGAGACAACTCTCTGATATCTCTTCTTCGAAAGACATTAATCCTATAGGATCACCTTTATGACTTCATTTAACCCTAATTACTTCTTTAGACACCCTGTGTCCAATCCAGCCTCCCTGGGGGTTAGGTCTCAGCATATGGACTTTGGAGGCGCACAAACAATCGTTATTGGATTGGTTTAGCGCTTCAGTGCTTCAGTCACTAAAGTTTGTCAGCCAGTAGTAAATTATAAAATCAATTCCCTCCTGAAGTTTATTCTTGACAGACGTTTTCTCATTGATAGATTTCAAAATGTATACATTCCAGGGAAGAAACACTTTTTCTCCTTCTAGGATTCCAACAGTTTCAAAGGCAACATTCGCTATTGGATTGCTCCTCTGTTTCATATCTATCTCTCCTTGCTCCTACATCCTAAGGTCATTTTTCCAAATAAACTATCTGTGTACAAGTAGATCAAGTTCCGCTTTCATGGGAACACAGTCTAAGGCAAGAATTACTTCCAGGAAATTTCATGGAAGTAATGGAAATTCCACTGCTATTACACTGTTTGTAATAGCCAAAATAAATAAATATATAAGTGAATAACCCAAGGTCAATTGACACAGTAACGGAAAAACAAATTGTAGTATGTACATAATGGACTTAGGTACTAGAGTTAAGGTAACATAAGAATCAAATCAAAAGAGAATATATACAATACAATCCCACTTATATAAAATTCAAAAATAGACAAAACTCAACAAGATGTTGTTTTTTGTTTAGGGGATTGGTTCACATATGGTAGGACTAGAAAGAAATCAAAGAAATGGTAAACATCATTCAGTGGGTAAACCTGAGAATGAGGGAAGAAGGCCTCAAAGTTTTTGGCAATGTATTTCTTCAGGTGGATGTGGGTGTTGGCTTTGCTATATTTTTTATCATACATGTATCTTTTCGCCATACATATGTCAACATTTATAATTTAACATGACTATGTATTTGATATCCTAATTTGTTGCTTTTTAAAATATGAGTTCAAAGCAGGAAAAGGGTTTTTTTAATGTAAGCTTTATTAAACGAAGCATTTATTTAACTTTTAAAAATGAACCAGCAGTGTTGTTTTTGCCAACAACATTTTCAAATTCAACTAGAAGAAATCCTAGAAGGAGACAAAGTGTTTCTTCCCTGGAATGTATACATTTTGAAATCTATCAAAGAGAAAACGTCTGTCAAGAACAAACTTCAGGAGGGAATTAATTTTATAATTTACTACTGGCTGACAAACTTTAGTGACTGAAGCACTGAAGCACTAAACCAAGCAGCAACAGATCTAAGGCCCTTTTTCCCTTCCCCGTCACATTCCAGCTCCTGCTAACTGGATACAAGCCAAGATCTTAGATGACTCAATTTCTCACTCTATCAGATGAAGACAATACTTGCCATCTCCCAAATAGAGGTTATGAGGATTAATCTGTTCACAAAGCATTTGAAGGTCCTTGTAATAAAGATTAAAACCATACATAAAATTTATTGTCTATAGGTGTGAGTTTTGAAATCCAGTTACCTTGACTGTTTATTCCCTAAGAATTAGGCTGGCAGCTTCTTTTCTTCTGACACCAAATGTATGATTCAATCTTACTTAGGGATTTACAGTCTTGAATAACTAGGCTTTCCTTGATATGGTTAAGAGATGATAGCAACTTTCCACTTACTGTATTTGCATGCATTTACCTATCCTAAACTATGGTTAAAATTTAAAGTATGAAAGCTGGTAACAACTTACTTCTAGATACCTTTCTAGAAATGGCATAGGGTGGGCCATATTGCTGGTTTAATATCCAGAAATGCAAATGTGACACAAAAATGTAGGCATAAATACTTATTTCAAATAATGCACCTGACCTAACAAAGGATGCTTTTTATCTTAATTCAGAATGATATCAACGTTAAAATACCATTTACATCTAACATATTTAGCATTAG
Source organism: Perodicticus potto (assembly GCA_963574655.1). Classification (NCBI taxonomy): domain Eukaryota; kingdom Metazoa; phylum Chordata; class Mammalia; order Primates; family Lorisidae; genus Perodicticus; species Perodicticus potto. The sequence continues at coordinate 6,045 of CAUYRH010164764.1, read as the reverse complement.
AAAGAAAATACCTTTTAACAATTCACATGTGTCTCTTCTCTAAACCTATTAACAATTTCTATATACTATATTGTAAAGGTATGTTACATTGAGATTTAAGGCATTAAAAAGTAACTCCATACCTCGAGTCACTGCAGCTTCAAAGTTGGGAGGCTTCAGTTTTATTATAGCTTTTAGACAGAGAAACATCATAGCCTTTTCCATTCTCTTTACAGTTTAACAGCATCTCTGAATGTATTTAATGATCCCACTTTTCCTTTCATCCAAATTTTTCTATTCATTTTTTTATTCATTTATTTATTCATTCAACAGACACTTATTAAATGACTACCTACTCTGTGCTGAAATTTTGCTAAGTGAAGAGGTCCAAAGAAAACACCATCTCTGTTCTCAAATAAATTCATACGTCGAGGAGGAAAGACAAAGAAGGAAATACACAATTATGATTTAGTATGACTTTTTAAATCAACCATCCATAGAAAAATTAGATTATGTTTCATAGCCACCATGTGTGAATGATTATCTCCCACCCATGACAGTTAAACCTCTCCATGGCTTGCCTAGGTTTTAGGATAAATTTGGACTTTGCTCACCAGAGATGCCATGCATGCCCCTTTTTCACTTGCTCACCACTATCAGGACAGCCCTCTCCTGCAACAGAGTGACTTCTTCCCCACCCACGCTGTGCCATATGTCTGTCTTCTCCCTTCCCTATGCTGTGTCCACTGTTTATCATCCCTGCTAGCACTTCCTCTTTTGATAAATCATTCTTACAGTTTAGGTCTCACCTTAGAAATCATCTCTGAAAGCCTCCTCTGACTCATTGACTCTTCTTTAGATACCCCCGGTCTTAGTTCCCAAAGAGTTGTGTGTCTATCCCTCATAGAACATTTTTCTTTCCCTTTCAGCTATTTCCCCTGGTAGACGATTTGGTCCTTGAAAGCAACACTTATCTTCTTTATCTTTGACCTTGTTACCTATACCAGAGTTTTCCTTCATAGTATTTACTCTAAAGAAACTCTGCTGACCTAATGCTTTAGGATGAATGAAAAATGAATAAATACATACATCCACGTATAAAGATACATTTGCTAGAAGGAATTGAAAAAGCACATTGGAAGAGCACATAACTCAAAATGGGTATGAATTTTGGAGGCAAGCAAAGGGTTGGAAACTCCCATAGGGAGGTGGCATTTCCTGTGACAACTTAGAAGCATGGCTGGGAACAAGCCAGTCATGGTGGTGGAGGAAGCAATGCTCGCTGATGGGCAATTGTGTCTGCTTGCTGAAAAGAATGGGCAAAGGTACCGATGTGAGAGTGAAGGTCTCCAAGTCTTTCAGGGGAACTGACCCACAAGAGAGAATAACTGCCTACCCTCCAGCAAATGGGGGTTACAAGGTAATTACATTTTCCTACTGTTATCCCTGCTTTCAGGTTGTAACTGAGTGACTAGGCTAGCAGTTCTCCACCTCCCCTTCTTTCTTTCCTTCCTTCTCCATCTCTCCTTACCTCCCTCTCTACTGCTTCTCACATCTTCCTTGGCTTATCTTCCTCCTTTCTGTCAAAGCTTTTGTTTATAAACATTTGTTCCCTCACAATTGAGAACTTTTTTTGAATTTAAAAATCATCTTGGCCTACTGGATTTTACACAAGAGGAACATGACATTCAAAACAGAGATGACTCTTCTAACTTCTTACACAGCAGTCATTCTTAGTGTTATAGCAAAAAATAGGACTCAGTCGCCTAAATATTTTTGAGTCAGGGTCTCACGCTGTCACCTGAGCTAGAATGCCATGGTCACTGCAACCTCCAACTGCTATGCTTAAGCAATCCTCCTGCCTCTGGCTACGCAACTAGCTGGCACTAGAGGTGTGTGCCACCACACCTGGCTCATTTTTCTTTTATTTTGTATAGAAGAGGTCTTGTTTTTGCTCATTCTGTTCTTGAATGCCTGAGCTCAAGAAATCCTCCTGACTCAACCTCCTAAAGTGCTAGGATTAAAAGTGTGAGCCTCAGTCTCTTCTAATGTAATAGTTTCCAACTCTCTTAAGCTACTGTACCCTTAGCTTTTAAAAAAAAAAAAAAAAAAAAAAAACTATTCAAGGGTACATGTGAAATTTACTAAATGTAGAATAAAAACGTCTTAACACAATAACTAAGAAAATGCCATGAAGGTTATGTTAACCAGTTTGATGAAAATATTTCAAATTGTATATAAAACCAGCACATTGTACCCCATGATTGCGTTAATGTACACAGCTATGATTTAATAATAATAATAATAACAACAATAATAATAATACTAAGAGAAGGACACAAGATAAAACTAGAGGTCAATATTACTTATGAACATAGATGCAAGTATCCTGAATAAAATACTAGCAAACAAAATTCAATAATGCAATCTTTGAGGGGGAGGGGGTGGACCGGCCACACTCACAGCCAACTGATGGACCGATGCCCATTTACCTGACGGAGTGAGTGGCCAAGGGCGCCATCCAGGCGCACGCCCCGGATTGGTAGTTGGACCTGGAAGATCTGCTCCCGGGACTGATGTACCCCTTGGCATAGAGTGCCCCCAGGGGCTTCCCTGAGGCGGTGGTGGTAGCGACTGCGATGCAGCCAGCAAGGCAGCTGCCACAGGAACAACCTCCTGGAGCTCGGAGGATGCGGAGCTCACAAGATGTGGAGCTCGCAGAGCCCTGCTGTTCACCAAGAAGCCACCCCACCTGGAGCCCACCTGAGGGCAAGCCGGCCCCTGCCCCTCCCCACCCTGGGATGACTGCAGCCAGCCAGGCCAACCCCTAGAGCATCGTGTTGTCACGTCAGAGGAGGAGTGACTGCGCCTGGTCACCACGGCAGGGGCCAAAGGCTTCAGCAACGGCAGGGTGCACACGAGGAGCAGGTGCCACAACCGCTTTGTCAAGAACGGCCAGTGCAACATTCAGTTCACCAACATGGACGAGAAGTCGCACTGCTAACCGGCCGACATGTTCACCACCTGTGTGGACATCTGCTGGTGCTACATGCTGCTCATCGTCTCGCTGGCCTTCCTTGACTCCTGACTGCTGTCTGGAGTCACCTTCTGGGTCATCACTCTGGCGCACCGCAACCTAGAGCCCTTCGAGGGCCGGGGCCACACAACCTGTGTAACTTAGATGCATGCCTTCATGGAGGCCTCCCTCTTCTCTATTGAGACACAGACCACCAGGGGTAAAGGGCTGCAGTTTGTGATGAAGGAGTGCCTGGTGGCCATCTTCATGGTGGTGGCACAGTTCATCATGGGCTGCATCATCGACTCCTTCGTGATCGGCACCATCATGGCCAAGATGGCAAGGCCCAAACAGCGGGTGCAGACGCTACTGTTCAGCCACAGTGCAGTGGTGGCCCTGCTAGGTGGCAAGCTTTGCCTCACGTGGCATGTGGGCAACCTGCACAAGAGCCACATCGTGGAGGCCCACATGCGAGAACAGCTCATCGAGCCCAGGGTCACGGAGGAGGGCGAGTACATCTCTCTGGACCAGATCAACATCAACGTGGGCTTTGACAAGGGCCTGGACAGCATCTTCCTGGTGTCACCCATCACCATTCTGCACGAGATCAAGGAGGCCAGTCTGCTGTTTAGCATCAGCCGGCAAGACCTGGAGATGGATGATTTTGAGATCATGCTCATCCTGGAGGGCACAGTGGAGGCCACAGCCATGACCACCCAGGCCCACAGAGGAGAAGAACAAGTATACAATGGACTACTTGCACTTCCATAAGACCTATGAGGTGCCCTCCACGCCCAGCTGCAGTGCCAAGGACCTGGTTAAGAACAAGTTCCTGCTGCCCACTGCCAACTCCTTCTGCTACGAGAATGAGCTGGCCTTCCTGAGCTGTGACGAGGAGGACGAGGCTGGCCGAGATCAGGACAGCTGTAGCTGAGATGGGCTCAGTCCCCACACAAGACACAACTTTGACAGACTCCAGGCGGGTGGTGGCCCCTTGGAGCAGCAGTGCAGGTGCGAGTAGGAGATCTGAGCTACTGATGGCTAAGGTGCAGCATCCACCCTGCCCGGGAGAGGAGAGGTTGTAGTGCCCCTCAGGGGACCAGTTTGAGCAGAACCAGGAGCCAGGTGCCCCAGGGTGCGGACTCAGTAGCATTTTAGTCGTTTTATGTTTCTTCACAATTGTCTCAGAAGGTTAGTGGGAGAGTGGGTGGCCAGAGCAGGTGGCCACTGGGGGCTCCTGCTTGAAGATACAGCTGCAGCCTGCCTGGAAATGGCCCCACAGGGCCATGCCCTGCTGTGAGCGCTGGTGGGCTGCAGCATCCTTTGCAGGTTTTTAACTTGGGGAGAAAGAAACACCGGGTTTCATCTTTCTCAACCTTAGCTTGGGTAAGACTGTTTACAAAAAAACAAAAAAAGAAAGAAAGAAAGAAAAGAAAAAGGAAATTAACATGCAATTGAAGAAAAGTTTCTTTTAATTCTTGGATGGCAAAAAGGACAATTAGAATTCCATGAGTCTGCCAGGATGCAGCAGCTGGCTGGAGGCTCCTATAGGCAGGCTTCCAGGCTTCCCCTCCTGGCATGCTCCGTGCTCAAGGACCTGCACTTCACGCTTATCAGGTCAACTAGATCCTGTTTGTGATAGAAAACCCAAGCCCATATTAATGAACACAATAAAAGCTTTCTACTAAGCTCAGCGTACAGCTCAGTGGTTACAGCACCAATCACATACACCAGGGCTGGTGGGTTTGAACCCAGCCCGGGCCCGCCAAACGACAATGACAACTGTAACAAAAAATAGCTGGGCATCGTGGTGGGTGCCATAGTACCAGCTACTTGGGAGGCTGAAGCAAGAGAATTGCTTAAGCCCAAGTGTTAGAGGTTGCTGTGAGCTGTCACACCATGGCACTCTACCCAGGGCGACAGCTTCAGACTCTGTCTCAAAAAAAAAAAAATTAAAATTAAAATTAAAATAATAAAATAAATAAAATAAAGATCTTTGGCCCAGGCTTACTAAACGTCAACTGCAACCAAAAAATAGCTGGGTGTTGTGGTAGGCATCTATAGTCCCAGCTACTTGGGAGGCTGAGGCAAGAGAATCACTTGAGCCCAAGAGTTGGAGGTTGCTGTGAGCTGTGATGCTACAACACTCTACCTAAGGTACATGGAAAGACTCTGTCTCCAAAAAATAAAATAGCAAAAAAAGCTTTCTATTGTCCCTGGGGTGGAGCGTAGGGGATGGGAAGAAACTGGTTTGAGCTTTTTGAGTTTTACTTTGTACCTTAGAGGTATGTCTCAGGGCCAGATACAAGAGCTGCTGTTGAGGGTTCACACCCGCCCTGATTTTCATGTTTTGCTTCTCTGTTCATTTCTGCCCAGGGGCCTCCACCCCTTCCACAATGGGGGACAATTGGGAACCACAGGCATAGATGGCTCCTTGGGAAAGGAAGTCAGGATCCCAGACTCAGAAGAAACAGATCAGCCCCTGTCCCCTCTGGGCCCACACTGTGAGCCATGCCTTAGAGACTCTAGGTCACGGGTCCTCAAACTTTTTAAACAGGGGGCCAATTCACTGTCCCTCAGACCATTGGCAGGCTGGACTACAGGTTTAAAAATATCTATGAACAAATTCCTATGCACACTGCACATATCTTATTTTGAAGTAAAAATCAAAATGGGAACAAATACTATATTGAAAATGAAGAACAAATAAAGTTAAATCAACAAACTTACCAGTATTTCAATGGGGGCCCTCTTTTGGCTAATGAGATGGTCAATGTCGGGTTCCATATTTGTCACTGCTAGTCGTAACAAGTGTTGCAAGTGTGCATCAGTTACTCTAGATTTGGTTGGAGATTTCAGATGTTTCATTCTGGAAAAAGTCTGTTGACATAAGTGCTGCCAAAGATGGTTGCCATTTTGAGTGCATGGTTCCTGAGATTAGGATATGTCTCAGAGGGGAGAGATGCATAGAAATTAGGAAGGCTGCTTGACTTGAACGCGTCTTTCAGAGAGTCACAATTCTGCAGTTCAGCCAGTTCCATTTGGTAAAT
>CAUYRH010164752.1:0-15062 GCA_963574655.1 Perodicticus potto | reverse complement strand
AATCAAAACAGCATGGTATTAGCACAAAAATAGCGACATAAACATATGGAACAGAATAGAAAACCAAGAGATGAAACCAGTCTCTACTTGCCATCTGATCTTTGATAAACCAAACAAAAGCATACAGTGGGAAAAATTCAAGAAATGGTGCTGGGAGAACTGGATAACCACAGTAAAAGACTGAAACTTGACTCACATCTTACACCCCTTACAAAAATTGAGTCAAGAAGGACAAAAAACATAAATCTAAGACATGAATTGATAAAAATCTTGGAAGAAAGTATGGGGAAAACTCTTGACAATGTTGGACTAGGGGAAGATTTTATGACAAAGACTTCAGCAGTCATCTCAACGACAACAAAAATTAATAAATGGAACTTAATTAAGCTGAAAATCTACACAGCTAAGGACACAACAAGTAAAGCAAAATGATACCCTTCAGGATGGGAAAATATGAATTTCAGGGTATGAATCTAACAAAAGGTTAATAACTACAATCTACAGTGAACTCAAATTAATCAACAAAAAGGAGTAAACAATCTCACCTACCACTAGGAAGGAGATAGGAACAGAACGTTCTCTTACAAAGATGGAAGAATGGCTAACGAACATTAGAAAAAATGCTCATCTTCCTTGATCATCAGAGAAATGCAAATCAAAATCATCAGAGAAATGCAAATCAAAACCACCTTGAGATATTACCTATACCCAGGAAGAATATCCCACATCACAATGTCTCAAAGCTACAGATGCCAGCATGGATTTGGAGAGAAAGGAACACTTTTACACCACCCCTGGGACTGCAAACTAATACAACCCTTTTGGAAGGAAGTATGGAGAATCCACAAAGAACTCAAATTAGATTTCCCATTTGATCCTGCAATCCCATTACTGGGCATCTACCCAGAAGGAAAAAAAAAAACCTTTTATCATAAGGACACTAGATTGTTTATCACAGCTCAATTTACAGTTGTGAAAATGTGGAAACAGCAAATGCCCACCAACCCAGGATTGGATTAACAAGCTGTGGTACATGTAGACCATGGAATACTATTCACATATTAAAAAAGATGGAGACTTTACATATTTTGTATTCACCTGGATTGAGTTGGAACATACTCTTTTTAGTAAAAAGCATCACAAGATGAAGAAGCAAGAATCCAATGTACTCAATTCTAGTATGAAGGTGGTAGATGATTTAATACAAGGTGGTGGGTAGGGGAAGGAGGAAGGGGGTTATCGTGTATGGCAAACCTCCTGGAGGTGGGACACAATTATAAGAGGGACTTTACCTGACAAATGCAATCAATGTAACTTATTCTTTGTACCTTCAAAGAATCCCAAGCAATAAAAAAGAGAGAAAAAAAATAAATGCTACTGCTGAAAGAAAGAAAGCAAGAAAGCAAGAAAGGAAGAAAGCAAGAAAGCAAGAAAGAAAGAAAGAAAAAATGAAAAGAGTGCTTCTAGCTAGTGGTATCATCATAGTTTTCAGAGAGGAAAAATACATTGATGTGATATTTAAAAATTTACACTAGTAAAATTAGTACAATAATCCATAAGTATCTTAAGTAGTATCCAAAATAAAATTCTCACTGAACCTTCTTAAGAAAGGGGTGGGAGGGATAGCCCATAAATTATTTGTGATATTTTACCATCAGCCAGAAGTTTATCCTAGTTGCTATTTGTAGAGAATTTAAGGAATAATCCTGCTATTCTACAAAACACAGTTCATTTTAAAAATGTGACTAGATCTCACATTTGTGTATGTGTCCAAATATGCTTGTGAAACAAATTATGTAAGTATAATACATGTCTGTATATTCATATGAAAAGTTTATCTAAAAATTCTGGAAGCCAATAACTTTCGAAAATGAATCACATTCTTATTAAGTACAGTGAATTTTTCTCTCGACAATTCAAGAAAGTTTTATTTTGACACTTTCCACCTAATTCTACCTTAGTTACTATAGGCAGTGTGCTGGTTAATTTTGCAACAACTTGGCTGGATCATACTGCCCAAATCTTTCATCGAGCATTAATTAGGATGGTTCTGTGAAGGTCTAGGGGTGCGATTAGCATCTAAATTGAACTTGAGTAAAGAAGATTGCCCTCCCTGATATGAACTGAAGTTCCAAATAAAACAAATACTGATCTTGAGCAAGAGAACATTCTGGCAGCAGACTGTTGTTTGACTTGAACTGCAGCTTTTCCTGGGTCTCCTGCCTGCTTGCTGTATGACCAGGTGTGGGGCTCACTAAGGCTATGTAACCACAAAAGCTAATTCTTTAAAGGAAATACCTTTCCATATACACACATCCTATCGGTCCTGTTCCTCTGCAGGACCCTAACTGGGCGGTAACTGAAAATCTCAGGGATTCTTTCGTTTCTTCTGCTGATCTTCTGATCTAGTCCATGAATGAATGAATTCCACCAGGACTGTGGAATGGCTTCAGGGCTGTGTCTGAATGGCTGTGTCTGAATGGCTAAGTAATGGATTTGCTTCCCAGAGTCCTCAGGACCCAGGCTCATTCAGTAAGTGTGTACATGTCCACATCCCCTGTCTGTGATGCCTTCCTGATCTCTGCAGGTGTAAAGAATGGAAGAGACAGTGTGGACATGTGGTGCATAATTTAATATCTGTGTTGTCTTGACTACAATAGGAAAAAAACAAAACCAAGAGGTCAGTAGAAACTTGAAAGTGTTTTGTACCTAATTGGCATTTATCCCTATTATAAGACCACTTTCTGAAGCACTGTCTCTACCAGCAGCTCTGCACCATCCTCTAAGCTCAAGCCAGCTGGACTGCACGTGAGACTCCAATTCTTACTGTTTGGCTCATTGAAATTTGGATCAGTTTCTCTAATTATCTTTCTTTCTTGGCCCTTCCCTTGTTATGATGCCATTTCTCATTGCCAGTAAAGCCAAGCTTCCATGTCACAGCAAGAAGGTATAATGAATATGTGACTCTTGTTATTTTCCAAAAATGGTCCTGGTTGCCTCCATTCTTTCACAATTCTGCCTGTGTTCTCCATTTATTTCCCTTCTCTGTATCCTTGGCTTGACTAGCCTACTGAGCTACTTATAGCTTAACACCTTATATTTCTACTGGCTAATTTTGATGCCTTCTGATTAATATTTCTGAGACAATATATTTTTCACCACAGTCTTCCTAAAATATTGGCTTTACTGAGAATTACAATCATTGATTCACCCTTTCTGCCTTTTGACTCTTTCTAGCTAGCAAGATACAACTTGTAGAACATCTGAGTACAGCATCTATTTATTTCCACAGCATGAAAATCTAAGAATTAAAAGAAAAAAACATAAATATGATCTTAGTAACATTTCCTTTACATTAGATTGATTTTGGGAGACATGTACACTTACTTCTAACAGGAGGTGGAGTCCCTGCCTGCTTTTGTGCCCTGGATATGGCAAGGCTGGCCACGCGTGTCTGAGCTGAGCTGCGCTGATGGGGAGGCTTCCTTCCCTCCCGCCCACTTCCTTCCCCCTGTCTCATTCCACCCCTCTTTTCCTTCCTCCCATATCGTCTTTCCTCCTTGCTTTCCTATTTCCTTCCATCTTTTTTCCTACCTGTTTTTTGTCCTGGTATCTCCTTACCCCTGTTCTGTTTCTGGACGTATCTGGTTCTTGACATTTTGGATTTGTTTTTCCTTCTCTCCTTTCCCTCCCCTCAGATACTTCTCTTCCCTTGTAACTGGAACAAAAGTGGCTTCTTTGGTTTTAAACCTTGAAGTCTCTCTTAGGAATGGCTCATAATCTTTGCAACTCCACTTACTATTCCAGATAATCACAGAAAGTGACCTCAGGAGACTATCAATTCTTTTAAGACTACTCTCAAGACAGCATTTTGTTTTACAATGTTTGATCTTCTAGGTATACGTTAAATGTGGAAACAGAGATACGGACTCCCTTTTTCTTTAAGGCATGCTTCTGTTGTGGATGTTTTCCCCCAAAATGCCTGCTCAAAACTCATTTTATTATATTGACTTTAGAGCTGTTAAAAGACTCCCTCATTTCCCAAGTCTTCACATCCTTCAGGGAAGTAAATGTACTTCTTGTCCTCCGAGTCATAGGCAGTCATTTGTCAGGGCTCAGGATGCCACAACTTCCTGATGAACTGACCCAGACTGAGGCTTTCACACCACACGAGCACACAGGCATGCACACACACCCTCACACACACATGTGCACAAATGTACTCACACACGCACACACACATTCACACGCACTCACACGGGCGCGCACACTCACACACGCATACACTCACACTTACACAGGCACACACGTGCGCGTGCACACTCACACATGCGTACACTCACACTTACACACACGCATGCACAGACACACACTCTCACACACGCTTTTTATTTTCCTACCCTTTCCCTCTAGACTGTTGAGTTGCCCAGTTTCTTATCTGAAGTTTAATGTTCTCTCGCACTTTCATTGTCTGCCAATATTTCTAAGACATTTGCCTGCCTGTTGTGACTTCACACTCAGCAGTGATGTCAGCGAGATGGTTTCCAATCTGTCACCGTCTGTGACTATCGTCAGGGTGACATTATTTACATACTCTGTTAGCTCACTCATGAGGATGCTGGGCAGAGGGCATGTGCATCTGTAGTCTAGGGACAACACCTTGTAAGTTGCTATTTTTCATTATCTTTCATTTTTGGTCCTTAAACTATATTGCAGCTTCTTTACAAACTTGTATCTAAATTTGGAAAGGCAATGTCCTTAAGGTAGGTACAATTATATCAGTCCATTCCATATACAATGTTTTTTATTTTATAAACAAGACCATTATATGTTTTAAACAGGATTTTTCTTCATGATTCAGTGATCCTTATGTTTTAAAATAATATTAGTCAAAGGTCTGGAGTTGCTTGCCTGGTTAATTAGGTTTGTTTGAATGGCATGTGATTTCTGGTGGTCACAGCAAACACACAGGCAAAATCTCATTGTCTGTGCTCCTGCCCACAGGAAGAATGGCATTATACTCAAAGTCACTGTCCTTTGACACCCCTGAACTTTACCATTTTATTCTTTTTACTTCCTCTGACCCTCTTTCCTATGCGCGTGCCAAATTCCTTTTTTACTTAGGTCTCATAGAACTTCTCCAGTTCCCCCAGACAATTCTTGCTTCTTCCTGAACTCCAATTTCCCCTATATTATTTTTATTTTATTTTGTATTAACCTAAGGGTACATACGATTAGATTACACTGCCTTTGTTAGGTAACATTCAAGTTACACCAGTTCACCAGTTACAACTGTGTCATACGCCCCTACCCTGTACCCATCAAGTTGGAGCTTACTGAGCCCTCTGCCCCCTTCTTGAATTTAATTGTCTTTTTCTCTCATGTGGCCTGTGGTTGGTCATCTACTAGTTTCAAGTTAGTATGGAGGACACAGGGTGCTTGCTTTTCCATTTAATACCTTATTAAAGAGAATGTTCCTCAGCTCCATCCAGGCAGATGGAAGGACGTAGCTGGATTCCCACACTTGTCATGTGACGGCACGACTCAGTGTGTTTACCTGTCTATCATTCTGGGCTGGAACATCTGGAGGGCAGAAATCTTGTCACATTTGTCTTTATTCCTTGGTGTTTAGCATAAATAGGCACTTCAGTAAATATTTGCTGACTGAATGAGTGAATTAATGGCTGTTTATAGGCACATCAGTGAAGGCCTCAATTTGAGTAAATCAATTTTTTATAAGCAATTTTCATCAAAATGGCCCTCCACCAAATGCGTCCTCTTTATTAACACTTTATTTGAAAATGCCAAGTTACCTTTGCTTCTCTCTGTAGTCTCAGTGCTTGTAATTGTGCATAAAAGAGCAAATAAAGCTTAATCAATTACTGCTATTATTTTGACCACAGAGATTCTTAAGATGGCAATAACTTTTAATTTTATGAATAAAAAACAAATATGAAGAGACGGCCTCATCAGCATTTTTTTTAAGTTTTCAATAAATGTTAAATTGACTTGTACTACAGCATAGAGTCAACTATTTGAATCTATAGCTACTGCACTGATATTTAGTTGATAATCTTTGGATATTTTTCATTCGGAGATTTTGTTTGTTAGGGTTTTTTTTTTAGACAAAGTCTCACTCTGTCACCCTGGGTGGAGTGCCATGGCATCAGAGCTCACAGCAATCTCAGGTGATCCTTATTGCCTCAGCCTCCTGAGTAGCTGGGAGGATGGTGCCTGCCACAACAGCTAGTTTGTGTATGTTTGGTAGAGCTGGGGCCTCGCTCTTGTTCAGGCTGGTCTCAAAGTCAGGGGCTCAGGTGATCCACAGACATGAACCACCACTTCCAAACTCATTCTGAGTTTTGCAATATATATTCAGTTATAGTTAGTAGATAGTATTTCTTAGTATGTGCCAATTAAATTGAGGAAGTATTTTAACACAAAGATGCAAATAATGCTTTTTCTTAGCTGGATATGAATAAGACTTTTCTAACATTGTGTGTTCTATATTCTCTGCTTCTTTTAATTTGTGAGTTGGTATTACTTTATATGCCAGGTGCATTCCTGCAGGAAAATCAGGATTAAAGTTATTTCTCTAAACTAGGCATCATGAGGATTTTCTGAAGTCAGAGAGATAAATATCCTTAGCTTGAATCTTTAATGTTAAGGATTCAGGAAATCTCAATACTTATTATTACTCGTGACAGCTTTACTGAGGAATTGAAAGACTATGAGGAAACAGTGGCAAGTTGAGAACTTCTTAGAAATAGGCACATTCTATAAATTATAATCCTAAATTATATTCACTTCCCAACCACCATTAATACATCTGAAGTTTAAAATCTAAGTTAAAACCACATCTTAGCTGTGAAAACTCACCTTTATGACAACCCTCCCAGCCTCCCCTCTTGCAGTGAGGACACCACCAGCGCCATCACCGGACAGTCTGTATGCTTTCTCTGGTGTCCGGATTTACTTTTCCTTCTTTGTTTTCTCCTTCCTGTTTGAAACAGCAACATCTTAGCTGCTTTTGTGGTAAGGATACCTGAATGTTTTAATCAGGTATGATAAGACGATGAGTAAGACAACACAGATGTAGAAATGACAGACATGAGGGAAGAAGGTTAGGACAGCCCATCCTGTGGGCCCAGGCAAGAGAGTCGTGAGCACGGTCAGGAGATAGGAAGGATGGGGAAATGTGTGTGTGTGTGGGGGGGCAACCCTAACCTGGCCCTGGAGAGATTAGGGCAGGTAGGTGGTGGCCCGGAGGGTAGGAGCACTAGGAGGTTTGGATAAAGGAAGAGGTTAGGGGTCAGGGCTCTTGTTTGTGAGTGGTTTGTATATGAAAGGCACACGTCTAGGTTACTAGGGGCAGGGAGCAGGCTCTACAGGTTCAGAAAGGCCCCAAGATCCCAAGCAGTGAATGCAGAAACTAGTGTTGTAACTGTGGCCACCCATAGGAAAAATACTGACTCCATTTTAGGTACAAATTAGGTGGTGATTCATTTACACCTGTGCAGGTGGGTGGGTGCCCCAAAGAGTAAATGGCCTCCAAGAGAAAGGCAGGCAGCCTTTTATACCCTTTTTTGTTGCTATGCAAGCAAGCAAAAAACAAAAGCAGAACATGGTGGTTAGGCTAGAAGCAGGGTTACAGTCGGGGGTGGGGGTCAGGGGGAGGCTACAGGGTGGTAGTTGGCACAGAAACAGTTTGGGAAACTCAGTAGCTTGGGAGACAGTTTGGGACACTCAGTAACCTGGGGAACTCAGTAACCTGGGAAACTCTGCTTGAGTGAGTTTTCATCATTGTTTGGCAAAGGAGTCAGGGAACACAGAGAGAACTTTCTCGTCAGAAACCTGTTCTCAGAATTAACCTAAAGGGGGGTTTGAGACGGACAGGGACTCAGGCTGAAACAGTTAGGGGCCTTTAGGGGTCTTCTTGCCGGGTCGGTTACTACACTAGAAAATGTGGTTATTACATCTTCTCTTGTCCAGTGTGAAGCAATTTGGTCATATCTTCTACTAGAAGCATTTGAAAATAGAATTCTTTTCAAACTGACACACTCCACAAAGGATGCCAAAAACATGTATACACATTTAACAAAAGAAAAAACTGCATTAAAATTGTAATAATACACACCCGTAATGTTTGTTATCTATGTATTTTGTCTCATATCCTTGTAACTGCGGAAGTCAAATTGTATTACAATTTGGGGGCAGTTTTTTCCTTTCTTAAAATGCATATACATGTTTTTGGAACCTTCTGTGTCTGTTGTAAAGTAACTCAAGCCCATTTTGCTGTACACAATGATTAGTAACATTTCGTTGGTTTATATTGTATTTCGGTAAATATTGGTAACCTCTTCAAAGGCTCTGTGTTTCCTCTCTGTGACCTCCCATCGAGGTTACAGTGAAAGCAAGTTTGTGACATATATGTTTATAATGCCCACAAACCATTATCAGCCAATAGGTGTCAGAGTCATGTGACCTGCTTTGTAATTTTACTGAAGTTTCAGCTCTCCTTTTTTTCAGTAATCCAATGATACCTTCTATGAAAGTTTACCATAGGAAAAATCAGCAAAGCCTGAAGGTAAATTTCGTGATGATTTAGGAGGCTCTCTGGCCATGTACCAACTGTTTCCCAGTCAACTTTCAGGTGCTGCTCAGAGGGTGAAGGATGTATCAGTCCTATCTGTTCCTCACAGCTTGAATGCCAATATCTCATCAAGAAAAAAAAATTTCCAAAATCAAGTGTGCTAATTAACAAATCATGCATTGTTAATCCCAGAAAACCACAGCACATAACCAAAGCATACAGAGGCCTTTGGGGTGTGTGGGCAGCGGCCGACCCTGACGTGTGCATTCCCCGCCAGGTCCACCGGCTCCTCCGTGGTTGCTGATTAGAACTAACAAATGTCTGCAATGCCTAGTGCTTTGAAGAAAGTGCAGACCACAAGACAACTCCCCAAAGAAATTCTAGTATCAGCAGGTACATTCTTTTACCTTCTTAATATATTCTTCCATGGGTTTACAATTTCCGTACTGAATATGGGAAAATCTCAAAGGACAGGAGGATGGGGATTTCAGTGGGTCCAGAAGTGATAGGTGGAAGAGTCTTTGTGGAATAAAAGAAACTGGAATGTACGAAATAAAAGCGAGACTTACCAAGTAAACAAGACAGAGAAAAGTACAGACTGGACTAAGCGTCAGGGTGCAGAGTGAAAGAGATTATGATGAGAACTGCATGGAAGAAAATGCATTTGTACTTACGATTTTCTTTGGTGAGTGATTTGAAAGCATAGTGCGTGTGCTCCGCGGATAGTTTGCTTACTGTCTGTGGGACGTTTCTCTGAATGTGAATTTCCTCATCTCTCAATGGAGCGTAATCATCTGTTCCAGATGGTGCTATTGTCAGGATAAAAAAAAAAAAAAAGTCAGGTGTGGGACCTGGGAAACTGTAATTTTAATGTGCTTCTCAGATGATTTTGATGCATGTTAAAATTCAAAGATTTTGAGAGTAGGGGGAAAAGAAAGCATCTTTTTTTGCAGACCAGGCTGCACAGGAAACCTTGTGAGGTATTGAATAGCAGCAAAGGCTCCACCTTTTCCAGCCCCAAAGCTATGTTTTTGCAAGGAATTATGTTATTAGAATATTGCTTTAAAAAATTAGAGAAAGTAGCCAAGGACAAGGTTCTCTGGGAATATGTATCTATAGTCTGGCAGGCCTCCCATAGGGGAAACACTGACATTTTCTGATAAAGTAAGGAAAGGCAGCTTTGGGAAGACACTATTGCCCAGACTCCTCTTATCAGACAACCTTCTCCCCACTAATTCCAGAATACGTTATTTTTCCATGAATTTAGACTGAGGGTTCAGTTATCTTCTCACAAGAGAAAAGTAAACATAAAAAAGATCGAATCATTTTACTATATTATTTTTCTTTTCTTTACATTATTTAATGAATAAGTTGACATTTTGTTGCCATATTATTATTTTTATTTATATACACCAGGGAAGTAAAGAAGTTTACTTTTTACAGAGTAAAACATGGCTTTAGTCAGGTTGAGAAAAGTATTCACATGTTTTACAATCCATATACGTAATACATATATGTATATATCTCTCTGTACATGTAAACATGTACACATAAACACATATACAACAAATATTATATATACACACATATACGTTCTTCCACAGCAAATAATTCTTTATTTTACTTTACTTGTGATGAAATGTTGTTAAACACTGTGATACTCGCTAACATTAAATAGCCCTGAACTAGATTTTAAACTAAATACTACACTGTTACTAGATACGGATTATTAATTTTCTGAATAATCATCTAGCTCTCCAAAGGTGACTGACCTCTATGAATTCATGAATTTCAGCAGAGTTTCCTGCAAGCTGTAAACAGGAACCAGAAAGACTTCTCAATTCTCAAAAAGAGAGATTTTTAAATTTAGTACTTACAAAGTAATATAGTACCTATCTTACTTAACAAAGTTAATTTTTTAAGTTAATTGAGATAATATGTATGGAAGAACTCCATAAAAAATCTCTAACTATTATTAAGTCTCCTTATTGTTCACATTCTACCTATACTTTTAGGGAATTTTACTTTCACTCTTGATTTCTCCATAACCACCTATAATAATGAGGCTTCCTAACTCTATTCCACAAATGCTGACATGGTTGAAGTGAGCCTAAGGAAAAGAGGAAATTGAGTCTTTATTTTTGTGTTTTATTCATTGTTATTTCAGAATCTTAGGCGGGCTCAGATGTTTTTGTTACACAGCCACACTGTTAAATGCTGAGGCAGGACTTTCAGCGTGTCCTCACAAGGGCAGCGTCCATCACAGGCAAAGGGAAGTTTCTAACCCTTCACGTCCCATCCTCCCTTCTCCTTGGTTTCCATGTCCCTCATGTCTCTGCGCCCGTGTGTGCCCATCGTTTAGCTCCCACCTACTAATAAGAACACCTGGGTGTTTGATTTTCCATTCCTGAGATAATTCACTTAGGATAATGGTCTCAGGTTCCATCCAAGTTGTTGCAAAAGATGTTATTTCCTTCCTTTCCAGAGCTGAGTAGTAGTATTTCATGATATACACAGGTGTTTATCAAAGTTGTGAGATACTTACAAATCAAGAAACAAGTAATCCATACAGATGGAAACAAATGAAACTGTCCCAGCAACACAGATAAGTAAGGCACGTTGAAAGTTGGGTGAATCAGAAATGATGGTGTCGACTGGGATTTTGAAAGTAAAATAATGGACCATAACACAGTCTGCCTCAAAACTTAGGTACTGATATACACGCACACACACCTACACCCACACCCACACCCACACACACATATACACATATACATTCTTTTTGCCCAATCATGAATTGAGGAGCACTTAAGTTTATTCTTATCTTTGCGATTGTGAATTGGGCTGTGATAAACATCCAAGAGCAGGTATCTCTTGGATAAAATAATTTGTTTACCTTTCGGTGGATAACCAGTAGTAGTGGATTTAATGGCAGGTCTACTTTCAGCCCTTTGAGGAGTCTCCCTACTATTTTCCATTGGGGTTGTATTAAGTTATATATGAAAAAATTTTAAAGATCACCAACCATCAGGGAAATAAACATAAAACCACGGTGAGATACTACCTTATCCTTGTTGGAAAGCCTTTATAAAGGAATCAGGAAAGTGAGTCTTTAAAACCAAAGCACCTTTTATAATATGGGAGAGAATGAATTATCTGTTGTTTGACTGAAATAGTCTTCATTCCTATTTTATAGTAAATAGATAGTGTGTAACTTCACCTCACTTAGTAATTTTGTTTTGATTTGGCAGATAACCTGTTTAACAGGGCACGGCCCTCCATACCATTGTTTTAAGCTTCTAACAAAGCAAACACATGGATGCTCCAAAGAAGTTTCTCTTTTTAAACTTGTCTAAACTATGTAATAACCAAATAGCAAGCTTCTGGAGTAACAACCCAGTGATTGCTTGTATTTTAGCTCCATTCAGTTCAATTTTAATGGTATTATGTATTTCAATAAAAATAAACACCTTAGATTTCTTTTTCTATAGATTTCTAAATATGTATATTTGAAGACTTCTTAATCATTCGCCACATTCTTTCATTGTTTATTCTTATGTTTGTATTGAATAGTCAGAAGCTTAAAGTAACTAATGGCATTTGCAGCTGTGTAACACTCTATGTCGTATTTAGAAGTTTGGATTTACAAAATCATATCCACGTGAGGCAAACATTTTTTCCTTCTGTTTTTTGCCACTAGGCATTTAGTGATTCACTGGGTTAAGCTTTTGCCATATAAATCTTAAAGAGAAAAGAGGAAAACAATTCTTTTAACATAGTTTAAAATTAAATGTACATATGAAACACAAACACAAATATGAGTATAAATAGCAAAACTAAATTATTAAACTTTGCATAATGTATTTTCTGGTCTTGTTCTATGTGCTGAGGGTATCAAGATAAATGCTCCTTGTTATCAAAGAAGCTACATGCAGAAATGGAGCGTGACAAACAATAAAAATTAAGCAAATAAATACAACAATATCATGTCAGATTGTGAAGAAGGTTGTAAAACAAATAGCCAAGGTGATGTGGTAGGTGTGCTGCAAACTGGGGGTCATGGGGTGGACATGCCATATGTAGTTGGGGAAAGTGTCTTTGAGGGGGTGAACTTGCAGCTCAGAACAAAGGGACAGCTTGTGAAGAGCTGGGGTGGGGGTGGGGAAATTCTTTCAGGAAGAACAAAGAAGCAAAGAACTTGAGGTGAGGAAGAGTTTAGGGTTTCAATGACCAGAAGGAAAATGAGTTTGCCTTGAGTTGATTGAGCAGGGGGATAATGGTACAGGACATGTGAGGAGAGGCAGGTAAGGACCAGATCACAAAACATGTCACTAAAGGATAGTAAACAACTAAATGTGACTTCAGTGCCCATGGTGTATGAGGTCGCAACTGGTATTAATCATCTGTATATTTCACTTTTGCTTTAAGTTACTTCTCTTCTTCTAATATTTGTTATGTACTTACTTTGTGCTAGACACAGTTCTGGGATCCAGTAATGAACTAGAAAGACAGAAGCCCATCCTCTTAGAATTTGCCTTTAACGCTCCTTCTTTGTTTATAGAGTTTTAAGCACCCCAAAATGATAATGACGGCTTTTGGGTTTCATGCTTGCAACTCTACCTTGTTGCCTGTTCTAGTTGTACTAACAAAAGTCTCATGTAGGTCTCACTAACCCTAGAAATTAACATTTCCTATATTCTCCTTTCATGGGAAGAAAGAAGTTTCCCTTAATAAAGTCAAATTTAAATCTTATAAAAATACAATTCTTCACTCTTTGATGGACAACAGAAAATAATGATAGAATATTAAGCTTACGTTGGAAGCTCATGGTACCAGAAGTGGTGGTGCTGTGGCAGCTGTTCTCCACAGTGGGCTTCCCTCCCCTTTCTGGCTGCACAGCCATCCATTAATTCCATGGTATTCTGTAACGTGATGTAGAATAAGACTGCCTTAGCCTTCTAAATAACTCAGAATTTTCTAACATAAATAATAGGGCATAAGGCACAGAATAGTTGTAAAATGCAGACATCATGGTTTCTCTATAACTTTAGCTCCGTTTCCATAGAGACACCTGTCACTGGGTGGATTTTTTACATGACGATAATTTTATCTCCTTCATCATATATAAACATCATGTACTACTGGAACTCAATTCTGGGTCATTTTGGCAATAGTATTTCAATTGTAAGACCAGATTGAGCAACAACTGTATTATGAAGAGGGCTATGAATAGAGAGGGATTTTTCTTAAAGTTTTATTTTATTTTTAGTTGACACATGATTGTGCTTGTGAATGGTGTCCCACGATTACAGTTAATGATAATTTATTAAATAGTTCAAAATAGCTAGAAGATAGGATTTCGAATGTTCCCAATGTACAAAGAAATGATGAGTGTTTGAGGTGATGAGTATGATAATTACTTTAATTTGATCATTACACATTGTGTACAGATATCAAGAGGTTACCCTTTAAAGCTCACAGAACTAAACCCTGTGGGAATAGAGTAAAAGTGCTTGAGAAGTGATAAAATCACAGGAAAATACTTGATAATGAAAATAACTATAAATGAACAAGTAAGCAAAAATATTAAGATACAATGGGCCTCATGGGCAAAACAATACAGTGCTCTGATTTTTGTGTAGACGATACAAAACTTTACGGAGGTTTTCCCTGAAGCATATCAGTGTGACTGGCCTAAGAGTTTAAACAATGTCTCTGCTCCTCATTTTGTTTATAGCTGCAGGTGTAAAGTAAAAGCTTTGATTTAGAGAGTCAGTACTGGCAGAATTTTCATATATATGAAATTTAATTCGGGCTCTGTCATCAAATATGATGCAACAAATGACTCTAAGGGTCACTTGTAGGAGGTGTTTTTCAAATAACTTTAATAATGTTAGAGTGATTTATAAGTATCATGTATTGCTTCCTAATAGTTTTCGTTTTGTTTGTTTCTTCATTTACTATGGTTATATAGGTGGCATATGAGGTCACCGTGGTTCAAGAGTTTTATAGATTATTTGATTTTTAACTCAACAACTACAATGCCAGGAGAATAAACCAAAGTTGAGACAATAACTGTATTCGTAATTAAAGGCATACTTCAGCAAGCTGACTTTAGAGGTACATCAGAGGATTTGTTTTTAAATCAGACTCTGAATCAGTGAATAGTATGTCTTCAGTGAAGCTGTTTCTCCTCTATACACATCTCTGTTAGGGGCCCCACCTCTGTTGTTCCACAGCAACCTGAGCATTTCCTCTGATTTCATACTGATCATGAGGAATTATGACATAATAATTCTTTTTTTGTGTGTGTGTGTGTGCAATTTAATTTTTTTTAATTAATTTATTTTTTTATTGAGTCATAGCTGTGTACAATAATTCAGTCAAGGAGTACAGTGTGTGGGCTTCACATACAATTGGAGATATTTTCATCAACCTGATTAATATAACATTCATGATATTTTCTCAT
>CAUYRH010164747.1:0-53789 GCA_963574655.1 Perodicticus potto | reverse complement strand
TCCATCTGATGTTTTTCAAAATTGCATGTAATTTACCTGATTTCAGAAGAGGTAACTGAATTGAAACCTACTTACCTCAAGGGACAGAATTTTTTCACAAAACAACTTTTTTTTTTTTTTTTTTTTTTTTTTTTTTTGCAGTTTTTTTCCAGGCTGGGTTTGAACATGCCACCTCCGGTATATGGGGCCAGTGCCCTACTCCTTTGAGCCACAGGTGCCGCCCTTACAAACAAACTTTATATATGGAAAATACTATTTCCTAATGACTTGTATTAATGAAAGATCACTTTCTGTTCTTTTAAATCTGATAGTACTGACTAAAATAAAATTTGCAAAGCTTTTCAGAATATCTGCATTATTGAAATAAAATTATGAAGACTTTTTTCATCGTGGTTTTGTACATTTTTGGTAAGATTTATTTGTTTTTGATGTTTTCTGCTATTATGATTCATAGTATATAAATATGCAATTAATTTTTATTTACCTTACATTTAGCCACTTTAAGCACTTACTACTTTTCATAGATGATCTTTCAAGTCTTTTATATATTCTGTAAACACAATCATGCCACCTGAGAATAACAACAGTTTTTTTTTCTTTTTTTCCAAATTCTTATTATTTATTTTTCTTGCCCAAGTGTCTTGATTACTATTTCTAGTGCACTGTTGAATAATGGTTATATTAGCAAATATCCTTTCTAGTTCCTGGTCTCAGGGTGAAGCTTTCAATATTTCACTACTAAGTAAAATGTTTCCTATGGATTCTTTATACAAACTCTTTCTGGCTTAATAAAGTTATATTCTTTACCATCTTACAGGTCAAGAAGATGATGATGATGCTTCTGATTATATATGTGATTTGAATTTTATCCAATTCATTTTACTTCAACTAACATTGATTTTGAAATTTTAAATCTTATGTAACCAATTTAACTATAATGTATTATCCTTTTTACTTATCACTGGATTTGATTTGCTAATATATTATTTAGAATTTTTGCATTTGCATTCAAGAAGTTAGGCTAGTAAATTTTTTCATATACCTGTTTGCCATTTCTGTGTTTTCATTTGAGGAATGCCTATTCAAATTCTTAGCTCATTTTAAATGATTAGTTTGTCTGCTTGTTATTTAGTTGTTTGAGATTTTGGATATTAACCCCTTGTCAGATGAATAGGTTTGCAAATATTTTCTCCTATTCTACAGGTCATGTCTTTACTCTGTTGATTGTTTGTTTGTTTGTTTGTTTGTTTGTTTTTGCCGTTTTTGGCTGGGGCTGGGTTTGAACCTGCCAGCCACCTCTAGCATATGGGGCCGGCACCCTACTCCTTTGAGCCACAGGTGCCACCCTACTCTGTTGATTGTTTTCTTTACTGTGCTAGAGCTTTTAATTTGATGTAATCCTATTTATCTATTTTTGCTTTTGTTGTCTATCTATACTTTAGGGATCATAGTCAAAAAAATAATCCCCAAACCAATTTTGTGAAGTGTTCTGTGTTTTAATGTGCATGTTTCCTATTGACTATCTGATAGTTTGTTAATCATCCTTCCTACTTAATGATTTTTTAGTCTACCTATTGAATTAATAATTTGAGTTATTCTATTTTTAGTTCAGTAATTTCTACTTAAATGATCAACTTTAAAATTCCATTTAAATGTTGGAGTTTTTTATAGTTTCCTCTATTTTCTCGAACAGATTAATTATGATATTTTCCCAAACTTTGTCACTTCTTGCAATACCTGAGTCAACTGAAGATTTGTTTCTACTGGCTGTTTATCTCTCGGCTTTGTAGTCAGTTGATTCTCTTTCTAGTGTGTAATCAATGAAGTCAGACTTCATTATAGATATAGAAATAGATACAGATATAGATAAAGTATAAAGACCCTAGAATATGTTTTCTTTCTCTACAGAACATTTAATTTCATTCTAGCAGGCAAAGATTGTATAGGCAGAGATGCTTTTGTGGCTATTTTCAGCCTTTGTTACAGCTGGTCTGTTTCTGGTTTCTCTTAGAATAGAACCAATCTGGTGTCTCAACTGAAAGGCTATGGTATTTACCAGGTTACTTTCATCTTATTTCTGATGTCTGCTTCCATCTTCCACAGCACCAGATGACAGAATACATTTCTTCTTAGCTCGGTAGCACCCAGCTGTTGCTATTGCACTTTGCTTCTGGACATCACATTCACACGTGTACTACTTGAAGTTGGGAAATGTATGAGGGGAAATTGTGTCCTTGGCGCTGAGATCGCATTTGGTTTGTTCTTTCCTCTCTGGGATCTTGGCCTTTCAATCCTAACTGCCTTGGCATCCCTGCATTTCAGTTTCTGTCTTTTCATACCAATGAAACCGCTGTAAGCACATCTCAGATTTATGGTTGAAATTACTTTCTTATTAATCATATTGCAAATTACCTTAATGGAAAATGTGTAATGAAATGTAGCATTCACATTGGCCTGGAATTCTACTCTCGGGGATCTTGTCTCCTAGAATCCTGGCAACTTTTGCAATGTACACATTATAGTTTAGGGGAGCTAGTAGTTAAAGCCAGAACCAATTAGCAAAGTATTGTTATTTTTTTCTTCCTTTGATCTGTTTTACCCCTTTTCTATTGCCATTATTCTACTTTAAAATCATTTAAATTTCCTTTCATTTTGACTTTGTCAAAGTTAATTATAATGTGTCTAGAAGATGCTTTGTTTGCATTGAGTTGAGCAGGGATTTTGAAACTAGTTAGTATCTGAATTTCTGCGTCTCTCGCAATGCTTGGAAAATTCTCCACCATCAAGTCCTGAAGTAAAGATTTCACATTGTTAGCACTCCATTCTTCTTCTTCAGGAATCTCTATGGTTTGTAAATTTTTGTGTTTCGTATAGTCCCACGTCTCTCTCCAGGATAGTTCTGCCTCTACTCTCTTCTTTTCTGCCTCTTTTAATGTTTGGGTTAGTTTAAAAGTCTCATCTTTGGTTTCTGAGATTCTTTCTTCTCCGTGTTCTACTCCATTGCTGAGATTCTCTACTGTGTTTTAAAAGTCCTGGAATTCCTCTTTCGATTCCTTGAGCTCTGCTTTATCTTTCCTAATTACGTCTAGATCGTTGGTGACTTTGTCTTTAATTTCACTGATTTCTTGAGATAGTTTTTGGACTTCTTTTAGATTTCTTTTTCCATCTTCTCCTTAATTCCATTCATCTTAGTTGTCATCCATATTCTAAATTCTGTTACTGTCATTTCAAAAACTTCTCTGTGGATGATGTTTCAGCTGTATCTCCCTTGAAATCTCTTGGGGGAGCTGACCTGCTCTGCTGGTTCTTCTGCTGATTCCTCCCATGTATATGTTCACTTTCACATTATTTATTACAGTTTTTTATCTTTTTATTTATTATACTTTTTAAGTTGGAATGTTAGCTTGTCCCTAAATTATTTTTAAGAAATAACCTGGTTAGAGTCCATTAGGTAGCACCCAGGAGAGCTTTTAGAAACTAAAACTGTCAGGCTGAAACCAGATCTAGAGGTCCCGGGATATGGAACTCACCATTCCCATTCTCCACTGACTGAGCACTTGAGCTGCTGCCTACACCTGTGACCCAACACACAGCCTCCCAAAGCTCCCCCTCGAAGCCCCAGGATCTGAGGTCTCTGAGAATCAGCCTATCTCCAGGTTGGGGCTGGGGGCCGGATCCCCAGGTGATCCTCAGAGAACTCAAACCAATCAACAAGAACAGAGCAAACAATCCAATGTGTAAGTGGGCAAGAGATATGAACAGAACCTTCTTTGAATAAGACAGAACAAAGCCCAACAAACACGTGAAAAAAATGCTCATTGTCCCTAACCATCAGAGAAATGCAAATCAAAACCACCCTGAGATATCACCTAACCCCAGTGAAAATAGCCCACATCACAAAATTCCAAAGCTGCAGATAGATGCTGGCATGGATGTAGGGAGAAAGAAACACTTTTATACTGGTGGTGAGACTGCAAACTAATACAACCCCTGTGGAAAGAAGTATGCAGAATCCTCAAAAGCTAAAATTAAACTTTCCATGCAATCCCATGTCTAAGTATCTACCCAGAAGAAAACAAAATCATTTTATCATAAGGACATTTGCACTATAGTGTTTATTGCAGCTAAATTCAGAATCACCAAGACACGGAATCAACCCAAGTGCCCATCAAGTCATGTATGGATTAATAAACTGTGGTATATGTACATCATGGAATACTATTCTGCCATAAAAAGATAGAGACTTTATATCTTTTGTATTGATCTGGAGGGAGCTGAAGGACATTCTTCTTAGTAAAGTATCACAAGAATGGAAAAGCAAGTATACGATGTACTCAATTGTAATATGAAGCTATTAGATAAATAATATACCCCTCATAGGAGAGAAAAGACAGTTAAATTCAAGTGCAGGGAGGGAGAGATGGGAAGTGGCAAACTCTGACTTAACGGGCACAAAATAAGGTTATACAGCACACACCCTTGGAGAAGGTCTCAACTGAAACTTGAACTATGCCTAACAAACACTGACAATGTAACCGAATCATT
The DNA here is from genome assembly GCA_963574655.1 of Perodicticus potto. Lineage (NCBI taxonomy): Eukaryota > Metazoa > Chordata > Mammalia > Primates > Lorisidae > Perodicticus > Perodicticus potto. The sequence continues at coordinate 49,244 of CAUYRH010164747.1, read as the reverse complement.
TGTACCCTAATATTAATGTGAAATAAAAAATAGAAAAATTTTAAAAAATCATCTTACAACTTCACAGAACATAATCAAATTACCAAATCATCCCTGCATTTTTTATTCCTCTTTCACATGTTCTACAAATAGATAAATATAAAACTTATCTAATCAGGAATTCCCTTCTTTCACCTCTTTAAGTAGTGAAAATTGGTGACTTTTAGGTTAAGCCTGATGGATTTTTAAGACATGTCTTCATGTAAGTATATAAAACCTATTCAGATTTGTCGTTACCCTTCCAGCCCACAGATACTGAGTCCTCACAATATGACAGGCATCAATGCCTGGTGTCAGGATAGCTAAATACACAGAAGTGACACGGCCCCCAGAAATATATTTGAATTTTTTTCAGAGAATAATATTTTTTATGAGAAAAGTATATAAAATCGTCTTGATAAATGAGCCAGAATCCAAACGCCTACATCAATCTGCCATGAACTTTTTCATTATAATGATTTCTTGTCTCTTTGAAATGTGATTTTCTTTAACAAATGGTTAACCATGGAGACACTGATAACCAGCAGTCATTTTGTTTTAGTTTTATTAACTATAATTTACCTTAATTTAGTGAATTCTAAGAACCACGAGGCTGAGAGTCTATCCTGCATGCAGTCTAACAAGTTACTGCCACACTTTCAGGATGCTGGAGATGAAATGAACCAACAGGTCAGAGACGAAAGCGCTCGCGTCTCATCACCAAGGGCAGCAGGAGCTTCAAGATCTGATACTCTGACCCCACGTTCCATAGGGCAATATCTGAAGTCTTCCTGTCTAGCAGTCGCTCGCATAGGAAATCACATATCTTGTAAAGAGCTTTTAGCAACTTTTCTCATCTTATGCTCCAAAGAAGTTGTATCTTTACCGTACTGGACAATAAACAACTGTTTTCTCCTCTACCCCAAAGAGAAACGCAGTGTCTGTCTTTCTAGACTGTTAGCCATATGAAAATCCTTGAGAAGGCATTCTGAACAAAAGCTGTCGTAATCCATGCAAAAATCTGAGAGCCATGGAGAATTGTCTCCTGACAATATCCATCCCTTGTTTCTGTATGGCAAATTTTCTCAGAAGTAGACCACTCCAGCGGCCACTCTGAATAATCTGACTAGCCAGGGACAAATCCATTAGCTGTGTATCACGATGCATTTAATTACTGTTGCTGTCAAAGTCCAGGGGGATTTCTCCTTAAATTTTTGTACTGATCTCACCAGGCTTGAAGCTTTATTTAATTCAGATATTGCTATTACACAGTGTCCTTGTTCCTCAAGGAGGAAGTACGAGGCAATTCTGCCATCCAAAACATCCCTAGCCAGTGAGTTGAAGTTGACCTGAATGCTTTCCAGGGTCATGGTGGTGTTTTCTTAGGCACTTAAAGGTATCTTACGATCATGACACCTTTTAAGTGCTATTTGCCACTCGTGGGATTCCTCAGAATGAGAGTGAAGAAAACATCCAGAGGTATTTTATAAGAGAGGTGCAGGATGTGGGGCCAGCCCTACTGTCATGATAGCCTTCTCAGTAAAGTTAGAGAAACTACTTTCAAATTTTGGTTAAAGCCTCCTAGAAGGGGCCAGACCCAGGAGTAAGTTATGGTTTAATTTAACTTAAAATTAAACTTGAAGAGCCTCACATTTCCCATATGAAGTAACACTTCAGGGACAGTTTAAAGGACAAAAATACCACTTTTTCCAGGATTTAAATTGTTCCTTTCAAAAGTACTGGGTGGTTCTCCATCCATGCCTTCAAAATTTGGTTGTCATATTTAAGTAACTGTAACTTCACTATTTTTCTAATCATTCTCTATTCAGACCTATACCCTTCATCTGGAAAATTCAGGAACAAAGAACAAATGCATTTTTATAAATTTTAACTGAGATGAATTTGAATACGCCCATCGTCTTTTGGAGAGGCTGACCTCGGAGAGTGTGCCAATTATGCTAGTGTATACTTGTTGTTAGAAAAAAGAAATATACTGCCCAGGAATGGTCAGTATAAAATCTTGAGTTTTCAAAATAGGTCTTTATTACCCTGCATAAGCTATTTTTTCTAATCATTACTAGAAAGTGGCTGCATGAATATGATCCTTTTCTGGAAAGAGCCACATTCATTGATCAAACTGCCTTATCAAGGTGTGTGGACAGAAGGAGGTGATAGAGATAAAGTCAAATTATCAGTAAACTGATGAATAGCTTTTTTGATAAAAGCACAGAGCTGTCACACTAAAATAGTCTGTGCAACTAATTTGAAGGGAAAAATTGTATGGCCAAAGTCAGCTGATCAATGACTTCAAAGGTGTCAACAGTGGTAAGGGCTTGAAGTTGTAATCTAATCAGCTTTCCAAAAGTAGGCAGGGACAAAAATCTGCAAGATAGGACCACTTCTTCTGTAAGACAAATTGGTCCATTTTTCAGGAGTGGCAAGTGTGGCGTGTGTTGGTAACCTCTGCATCAGAAACAGAGTCAGGCCCAATCAGGGATTTCATTCCAGTTGTTTTCATGGGAGAATTGGCCCTTAGGAAGTGTCTGTGGAAATGACCCAGACAGTTCTATAAGCAGCTGTGGTTTGTTTTCACAGTTTGAGGGCCCCAGCCGAGTGCCCTTAGTCTGCCAGTCAGTGGTTGTCCACACAGCAAACCAGACTGTTATTTTTTTTTTGTCTTTTCCCAATATTTTCAATTTTTTTTTATTGTTTGGGATTTATTGAGGGTACAAAGACTTAGGTTACATTGATTACAGGTGTCAGGTAAAGTCCCTCTTGTAATTGTGTCCCACCCCCAAGAGGTGTGCCATACACTGTGACCCCATTTCCCTCCCTTCTCCCCCTTCCCCTCTCTCATTCCCCTATCCCCCACCTTGTATTAGATCATCTATTGCCTTTATATTAGAATTTAGTACATTGCATTCTTGCTTCTCCATTCTTGTGATGCTTTACTGAGACTGTGTTCCACCTCAGTCCAAGTTAATACAAAAGATGTAAAGTCTCCATCTTTTTTAGTGGCTGAATAGTATTTCATGGTATACATATATCACAGCTTGTTAATTCATTCCTGGGTTGGTGGGCATTTAGGCTGTTTCCACATTTTGGTGATTATAAATTTAGCTGCAATAAATAGTCTAGTGCAAATGTCCTTAATGATAAAAGGATTTTATGTTTTTCTTCTGGGTAAATGCCTGGTAATGGGATTGCAGGGTCAAATGGAAGGTCTAATTTGAGTTCTTTGAGGATTCTCCATACTTCCTTTCAAAAAGGTTGTATTAGCTTGGAGTCCCACCAGCAATGCAAGTCTTCCCTCTCTCCACATCCACGCCAGCATCTGCAGCTTCGATCCTTTCTGATGTGGGCTATTTTGACCGGGGTTAGGTGATATCTCTGGGTGTTTTTGTTTTGTTTTTTGGAGACAGAGTCTCACTTTGTCACCCTCAGTAGAGTGCTATGGTGTCACAGCTCACAGCAACCTCAAACTCTTGGGCTTAAGTGATTCTCTTGCCTCAGGCTCCCAAGTAGCTAGGACTACAGGCACCTGCCACAATGCCCGGCTATTTTTTTGTTGCAGTTGTCATTGTTGTTCTAGCTCATATGGGCCAGGTTGCAACATGCCAGCCTTGGTGTATGTGGCCGGTGTCCTAACCACCGAGCTCGTAGTTCAGTGGTTAGGACAGGGTGGTTTTATTTGCATTTCTATGATGATCAGGGACAATGAACATTTTTTTAAATGTTTATTAGCCATTCATCTGTCTTCATCAGAGAAGGTTCTGTTCATATCTCTTGCGCAGAGGTACATGGGATTTGCTTACTCTTTTCTGTTAAGTTCTCTGTAGATTCTAGTTATCAACCCTTTGTCAGATTGATGCCCTGAAAATATCTTTTCCCATTCTGAAGGTTGTCTTTTTACTTTACTTGTTGTGTCCTTAGCTGTTCAGAAGCTTTATCGGCTTAATTAAATCTCATTTGTTAATTTTGTTTGTTTGTTTGATGGCCACTAAAATCTTTGCCATAAAATCTTTCCCCTGTCCAACATCATCAAGAGTTTTCCCCCACACTTTCTTCTAAGATTTTTATCATTTCATGTCTTAGATTTAAGTGACTTACCCATCTCGAGTCAATTTTTTTTAAAGGTGAAAGCCGTGGGTTGAGTTTCAGTCTTTTACATGTAGTTATTCAGTTTTCCCAGCCTCATTTGTGCAATAGGGATTCTTTTCCCCACTGTAAGCTTTTGTTTTTAATCAAAGATCAGATAGCAAGTAGTGGTTTCATCTCTTGATATTCTATTCCATTCCTTATGTCTATGTCTCTCTTTGTGCCAATACCATGCTATTTTGATTACTATGGACTTGTAATATAGCCTAAGTCTGGTAGGGTAATGCCTCTGATGACTTTGTTTATAAAAACAAGAGGAGCTTTAGCTATACAGGGTATTTTTCTGGTTCCACACAAAATGAAGTTATATTTTTTTGAGGAGGTCAAGGTTTGAGGATTGCTTAAGGCCAGGAATTTAAGAGTAGCATGGATCAGAACATCTCTACAAAAAGATAGTAATGTTATCCAGTTGCATGGTGGTGCACCTGCAAATCCTGCTACTCAGGAGCCTGAGGCAGAAGCATTGCTTAACCCCAGGAGTTTGAGGTTGCCGTAGGCTATGATGATGCCACTGCACTTCAGCCTGGGTAACAGAGTGAAACCCTGGCTCAAAAAAAAAAAAGGTGTGTGTGTTCATATAATTACACACACACACACACACACACACACACACACACGAAAGAATTCTTTTTCGTATAGAAAGAATTTGGGCAGAAATGAAAAGTGCTGAGGCAAGGTGAGAGGAGTAAGTGATGGAAGTAATAAAGAGATCCAATCATCACTTCTAGAATTTCTAGGGCCTATTACACGCTAATTTGTGCTTGAGGCCAGTGTGATTCTAGTGTCATGTGTCAAATGAAAGGATTATTGCAATGGCATGAAAAATTCACACATATATACATGTATTATCATTTATGTTATTTGCATCTCCTCTTTCTGATAGCTTTATTTTCTATTTGTCATAGTTGGATCATTGCAGAATTCTTTCTTCTCTGATGAAAAAAGCCAGATGATATGTATATCTGACCAAACGTTCAAGTGTGAACATATGTTACAAATATATCCAAGTTCAAGTTCATTTCAATATACATATAAATTTGATAGTAATCCTTCAGTAACAAAGTTTTCCAGATCTTTGGTTAATTATTAAAGAACATTTGAGCAGAAACAATAAGTAAAACTTGTATGAATTTGCAGTGGCAAGCATGATATATTAGCATATATTTTTACAAACAATTGTACATTTATAACTCTTAGCCAATTCCCCCTGACGTTTTGAGGTTTTATATCCCTCAACATGCTCAATAATACCAAATAGTCTTGATATTAATAATCTTGAATTCATTTAAGTCAGTAGTCTTCATATTATTTTTAGTTGTGATTATATAATTACTAAAACCTAATTAACATTTAACATAAAACCTTTTCTTTATGCTTCTCAAAATTTTTAAGAGAAGTGGTTAAAGAAATATTCTGAAATTCTATGAAAGTTTGTGACTTTACATTCAAACCAAGAAAAACTATTATCAAAGTTTTCTATACTTTTAGATATCAGTGTAAAAATGAAATTTTCCCTTGGACTTTATGTAGCCATTCAAAGGAAGAGCACTCCGTCAACACCTACGTGACATGGTGAAGAGGTCAGTGTGCTTTGGGGGACTTAGTCCTGATGAGGAAAGAAAACAGCTGGATTTCCAGAGAATACAAAAAGAAGGTGGTTTGTCAGGTTTTTAAGGGAAAAACAATGTTGTTTGTCTATATAAAAATCAGTGTAAGAGTCAGACTGACTTCTGACCTGACATCCCTGGCCCCACAGTCACAGCTACTGCTCAGATTGCATGCAGTTGCCTCTTACAATAGAGCAGAACCGCCAGAGTTGGCCACCTCCTACCCTGACCACCTCCGTAAGTTGGCCTAGTTCTCATGGACCCACTTCATGGAAGTCCCTTATGTCGAATGCCTCTGGATGTTGAACAGTTTGCTGCAGCCTCTTGGGTGGTCAACTTACAGAAATTGTACTCCTTCACATCTTCATGCCTTCTCTTCATTTTAGCAGTTTTCATCAGAATAAGAACACTAATTTGATTACAGCTGATATGCCGTGACTCTTGATCTCCCCTGGGATATAACTGGGTTTCTCTTTGTCATTCCAAAAGAAGAATTTAAACATCCAAGAGCTGAATCCTGTTTGTAAACAGAAAAATGACAAAATAGTAATCCTTTTTAAATAGATGAGTTATCACATTTATTTATCGCCCATAATGACCTGAACAGAGAATTTTGTTGGTCCTCCCTGACTTGTAGCTGCTGTTTCTGGACTGCCATTTTCAAACCTACTTTTCCTCTCTGTGAGGAGGAGAAGGTGGGATGCTAATTTATCTGATGAGAGCTCTCTCTCTCTTTCTCTGCAATAACACTTTCTTTTACAAATATAGAAATTAGAGTTTTTTAATTAACAAATGAAAATTATATATGTTTATAATATATAACGTATTTTGAAATATATATACTTTGTGCAATGGTTAAGTCAGACATATTAATGTGTGAGTTACCTTATGTACATTTTTTTAATGAGAAGCTTAAAATTTACTTTCTTACTGATTTTCCTGACTACAGTACACTGTTATTAGCTGTTGTCATCATGCCGAATGATAGGTCTCATGAATGTATTCCTCCTCTCTCACTGACAGATAACAATTCTTGTTTGTTTGTTTGACACAGAGTCTCACTTTGTCGCCCTCAGTAGACTACCATGGCATCACAGCTCACAGCAACCTCCAGCTCTTGGGCTTAAGTGATTCTCTTGCCTCAGCATTCCAAGTAGCTGGGACCACAGGTGCCTGCCACAAGGCCTGTCTATTTTTTAGAGACGGTGTTTCACACTTGGTCAGGCTGGTCTCAAACTGTGAGCTCAGGCGATCTATCCACCTCGGCCTCCCAAAGTGCTAGCATTACAGGCATGAGCCACCACACCTGGAACAAATAGCAATTCTTAAACCAGATCTAATTAAGATATGTTTGTTAATAATCCCTATCTAAAAGGAATATGACAATGTGCATGCCTACCAGTTGAACAGAGGCACCCTATTTACATAATATTCAAATGACATACATTAGATTTAGTTCCTAAGAGTAAGTGCTACAGGTAACAGTCTTCGATTGCACTGCCTAGCTGTAGTCAGCATATCTTAGTCTTGTCTTTCCGCGGTCTTTCAAAAGGCAATACACATCTGCGGCCCTCCCTGGGCGCATACTCAGTCTCATCAAAAGGCCGTCAAGAGACACCAAAATTGTATACAAGGAAAATTATATCTACATTTCCTCATAATATATCCTAGTTTTCAGATTGCAAGATGTTTGATTATTTTAGAACCTTTTAAAAAACAAATTAATTCATATTCCAACAATCTTTTCTTATAAAGATTTAAAAACTTATGGAATCATAAAAGTTTATTCTAAACTGCATTAGATAATTCAATCGAATGAAATTCGGATAATTGTATCCTAACTTGTACAATACTGGTATAATTAGTATGGTCCTCTTGTAGAAAGATAGAATGATATCTATAAATGGAAGAAAATGTTTTAAGGTAAAGAGAAAAGGTATTTTAAATAGAAATTTCCAAATTTAGCTTCAAGTTTATATTACTGTTATTCAAACAGTTGAATTAGAGAATATAAGATCAGGGACCATGCTCCCTTATATTGTCTCACTTATTGCTGCAAATTTTTTCCATCCATTTGTGAAATTTTGAAAAATTTAAGGAAAAGCTAGCTTACAGACTATTTAAGAAAAAATCGATAATGTTTTATTATACTATAAATATTTAATAGTGGTATATGATGGAAAATGCTATAACTTGTACAGTAAACATTTAAAAGGTAACTTTCCTCAGTTGTATCCAGATTTGGCTCAGAATCACAGTTATAAACAGTTAAACTGTTTATGCCCTGAGCAATCTGCCCCTCATTTTTCAGAGCACTTGAATATCAGTTTTCACTTTATCCAAAACTTAGGGATGAAAAGTCTTATCCTATTTCTTAGCATGTTTGCATTAAACAAATGCAAATCATCTCAGAATAGCAAGTGGCAAATTTCCTGTAAATAAAAATTCTGATAGAGTTTGTCAACATTTGTAGTTTATAGGACAATTTAAAAGAAATGCTTTGAAAGTTATGCAAACTAAATTATGTACATCTTAATGTTATTTGTGCAGGCTGCCTTAGAGAAAGAATGGCTAGATTTAGATTCCTCCCGCTTCCCTTCACAAACACTGCTTCTCTCGGACCAGCTGCACTGGCCAAAGGTAACATGTCATGGAAACTTCTGAGTGCTCAGTCTTTGCTCATTTCTGAAGGTTATGCTGTGCTGCAGTGATTAATAATGCAATTTATTGACTTGAAAAACATAATTACTTTTAGAAGCCTCTGACTTCCTCCTCCTCCCCAGATGTAATTTTTCATGTAGCTTTTCTTTCATTTGCTCCTATTTTTTTTTCTTTATTTTGGATTTCTTTCAACACTTTTTTCACAGTAGCAAAAAAAAAAGATATGCTTCAGCTGCATATTTGGCAATAGACTAAAATTACTAGTTGACGGCACTTTAAAAATACAAAAATAAGCATTAAGAGGTCAACAGCTGAAGATTCTCAGCCAGAGGTCAGTGGACTGCAATATCTGTTATTTATTGGATGATCTTTGAAGTTTTGCTTTCTGAGATTTTTTAAGATCTTTGCAATTAATCATTTTGTATATGTGAGCTATCCCCAAAAGCACTACACCAAAGGACATTTATGTATATTTCATAAATTTTATTTTATTATAATTTTTAATTTTATAGTGAACTTCCCTCAGGATGCTACTTTGTAGTATGCATGTAAAGTAATACAATATGAATGCTGGAATTTTTAAATTTACACTTATTTGCAATTTTTCTGATAAGATCTCTGGAAACTTAAAATATGATGATATTTCACCTGATTTGCCAAATCCTCCAGCGCAAGCATGGCTATGTAATGAGAAAGAAAATGTGTTTTCATCAGAACACACACAATTTAATAGCAGGTAAGCTAAGACACTTAGAGGATTAACCTATGAAGGACAAGAATCATTTCTTACAAAAGTAGTACAATTTCAAAAGTAGTTGTGAATTTACTAGTTTACACAATGGAACAACTTGTGGTATTAAAAATATCATCATGATCTTATGGAGTTTTCAGTGTAAGATAAATGTGTGAGGTAGTTGCATTAAGACAACTAGAAAATTTATGTGCCAGTGAAATAATGTAATTAATCGTTGTAACAATGTGGGTCTTTAAATGCTACTATATAGGCAGAGTTAAGGATTAGAATTAAAACCCCACTGCTACATAACTTCTGACAAAAGGATTGAAATATGCTTCAAGTAATTGAAATGTAAACATTTTAAATTAATGGCAGACTTTTATTACTTTCAAGATAAAGTTTTTCAGTCACTTAAATACATTTTATTTTCAAGTTTGAGACAATATGGACAACATGCAGTTTTAAAAAGTGCTGATGTACTTGTGTTGAGTCAGTTAAAAGAGGTTCTTTTCTATTGCCAGATCAGAGAACAGAACTTTATCCTTGACACCTGAATCAAAGACCAGCAGAAAGACTTTGCTAAAATCTGAAAAAGAAGAAAAAATTTCAGAAGAATGGTATGTGGTATGTCTTATGTTGAAAACTTGAAAAATTGACAGATATTTTTCAAGATTTTAAGAACACTTCTATTAGTTTTTAAGGAACTATACATCTAATTAAATTAAGGTTCCTTAAATGCGAATCCCACTTTAATTGAGTAAGATATATTTGAGATTTGTATCTTTATGTGTGCATGCCTATCTAAATATGGTCTGCATATTGATTACGCCTTTATAAAATTTAATCTGTCAATAGGGGCTTTAAGGATATTTCTACTGCGCAACAAATGCTGAAGAGGGCACAAAAAATGAAATCCAAGAAACTAAAGAAAAAATTAGGTGAGTAATTAATGCCTCTTTGCATAACAGTGTTCGATATCACATGTGTAACATTGAAGATAAATTCCTTTAAAGTACATTTTCCAAATTAAATTTAATAAAACAAAATAAATGCACAGATGAACATGTCTAAGATAATGACTGAAAAAATAAACCTTAGAAAACTTTTCAGAGAAAGTTATGCTGTTACTTTGAATGACTAATTATACTCTTACATGCTGTTTGTACTTTTCCCTCTATTTCTTGTATACTTTAAAATTGATTATCCATTATGCACTGAAAATTATAAGTTGTTTTAATTCTGGTTATTTTGGGAAATGTTGATTCTAAATAATATGTGCTTTATTTGTGTATTTTAAATTGTTTTATTATTTAATACACTATGTAAATTCATCAGTTCCATGGATTTTACAACTTGGCACCTTGGAAAAGAAGCACAAGTTGTGTCTTTAATGATTTTGTAGAATTTGGGAAAGGTTTAAAGGCATCTTTTATTCTATCTTCCTTGCCAGGCTACTCTTCAAATCATTTGTCTTTCTTTGGATACCTTTAATCATTTTGGTTCATTTATTTAATATGTGGAGTAAATTTCAGGACAAGAAATTGTAGGTTATTATGATATTATATTTCTAATTTAAATTACTTAAAAGTACTTACGTACTTGCATCTAACTTTGTGTTTACTTACTATTCATTCTATACACAACTACTCATATAAATATTAAAAAGCTCAGTATAGCATGACTTTTTTAGAAAATGGTTTTGAGTTTCTTCTGTTCATAGGTTTCTTTTGTAAAGATTTTGTCAGTAAAATGTTTTTATAAAATAAAAATTACTGTGGAGAGCAAGAAATCTATACTCATTCATCATATAGTTCAAGATTACGTAAACATAAGAAGAGGTAGTTCATAAATTTATTTTTATCTTAATTTTTCTATTTCTGATTTTTAATTATTAATTCAGTAAAATTCTAAGAATCATATATATTAATTTTTAGGAAGAAAATAAAGATAGCCAACATTAAGATTGATTATCAAAGAATAACTGGTATTTATTGACACATCATTTACTGGCCTTTCATAAATTACTAATGATTCATTTTATATTCACAAGTGTTTAAATTTCCTTTATTAGTGTTGTTAGGTAGTGAATGTTAATATTATCTTTTATCGTTTTGTAACAACTAATTTTTTACTGAATGCTAGAAGTATGTCAGATTTAAAATATTAACATTTTAAGCCGTTTTAATCAAAATATAAATAAACACTGTATTTTTAACTTGTCATGCCTCCTGCACTCTCATTTTGAAAATGTCTATTAGGCTCAACAATGTTCTATGAACCGAGTGTTATGTGGTGGTTACCCCAGTAAAATTGTACCTTGAAACCCTTAACAATAGTGAGATTCTCCCTCATTTCTGGAGATTCAGAATTTAGTACAGTAAAACAGAGCAGTTTGATCAACACTTTTTTTGTTTTGATGTGTATTTCTACTCCTTTTCAACAGTATCAAAAAACATTCTTGTCTTTGGAACTCCTGGGGTGTGTTCCAATATCAGAGGCTGTCCAATATTCAACAAAAAAGTATTGCCTATTTATGTTGAATAAAATTTAAGTGCATTTGCAGTGTTTGCAGTGGCCCCCCATCTTGAAAGCTGAGGAAACGTTTCTTTCAGACTTCCCTTAAAAAAGTTTCTTCCAGACTTCTCTGGAAATATATAGGTCTTCTTGCCAATTCTTGTTTGAGGGTTCGTTTCTTCTTAGGTGGAATATATTTATTATAAATTAACAGTAAATAATATGTTTTAGTAAATAAATGTATGCTCACACACAAAACTTATTGCTTATAATTATCAGGCAAAAAAAAGAGTTTATTTTTATCAGTCACCAGGGGGCGTGTCAGGGTAACAAATGAGAAAGAGCTACCAGCCAGCCAGCTTGAGGACCGCATTGTGAACAGTGGTCATTGACCAGTTAGATGAAAATCTTAAATAGCAGTTGTATAATTTAGGGGGGATTATATCTCAATTTCATGATTGTAATCCGTATTGCAATCTCAATACTGTTTGAGGTTTTGTTTTATTTATTTATTTATTTATTTATTTATTTTTTGAGACAGAGCCTCAAGCTGGGTAGAGTGCTGTGGTGTTACAGCTCATGGCAACCTCCAACTCTTGGGTTTAAACGATTCTTTTGCCTCAGCCTTCCAAGCAGCTGGGACTACAGGTGCCCGCCACAAAGCCCAGCTATTTTTTTGCTGCAATTGTCATTACCTTTTAGCAGGCCCAGGCTGGTTTCAAACCCGCCACTCTGGGTGTATGTGGCCTGCACCCTACCCACTAACCTACAGGTGCCAGCCTGTGTGAGGTTTTGTATCACTGTTACTCTTTGTCTTGCTTCTTTTATTAAAATAATATTAGATTAATGAAACAAAAGTAGTTTGCCCAAATATTTGAATGCTTAAATGTAAAATTTAAGGATAAGCTTTACATTCGCTTCATTGTTCTACTTCCCCTTCACAACAGCTACACAGATAAAAAGTTTCAAGGTAGGGTAAAGAGTTAAGCAGTTTCTCCAATGATCATGTTTTTAATCTTCCATTAAGTTGATGATATAGCATTTACACCATTTTGTATCTGTGACTACATCGCTTAAGACTCTGTGTCTTGATTATTCTTACAGAACAATTTCTAGTACTTTTTAGTTTTCTAATTTAATCTATTGATGATACGCCATTATTTATTTGAATGTATCAAATATTATGGGCATAATTTAAAATTTTTACTCACTACTGAGTTAATATAATGTTTTATATACTTAGATTCTGTTAAAGACTGAAACGTGTTAGTAATTTAGTAAGTTTTAAATATATATGTAGATCTACAGTCTCTTTCACGTGGACGTCTTGCCAACTTGAAATTTCAAGCCACCAGAGGGCGACGTTGCCCATAAAACTGCTGTGACACTAACAAGCTCTGGTTAGGGAGCGTGGCAGGAAGAGTGTAGACTACAGAAAACATTCACTCGTGTTAAAAATAATTTCCTACACTATAACAAAGAAGACATCGTCAAGGAATTCTTCACAAATGCATGGAGTATGGAAGCTTTAATTCAAACTTCTGCCACAAAAAAAACCTTAGAGCACTTAGCTCAATAGTAAGCACTTAATATATCCTATTTGATTCTAATACTGACTGTTATATTGAAGGAATATGAGTCAACAATATTTTATTTAAGATGAGAATGAAAGTAGGACAGTGGAGTGTAATGGAATCAGTGGCAGATGGAGGAAGAACACTGATAAGGATGCTGATTAATGAAAAAGCAGAAACTGAGGGAACTCTAGTGTCACCGGGATTAGGGAAGACTCAGATTTGATTATTTTCATTAACATAAGTGATGATAACTACTTTAAAGAGAGAAGGAGAGTGGAGGAGGAGGAGAGATTGAATGGAAACCACGGATGGAATCTAACAGTTTGAAGAGTTGTCATGATTTACTCAGTTTGTTTGGCCTTTATGGTTTGTGTTTTCCTAGGAAGTAATTGCTGTTTCCCTCATGACTGACATAAGCTCCAAACAGTGATGACTGGTCTTGCTTTTGTGGGTTTTGTGTTTGTTTGTTTGTTTTCATTGTTGCCTCATGCTCAGAAGTAATTTCAGTGTTTGGTGATCTGCACTGGAATTTAGCAGATACCCAGGGAAGTTTAGAATAAGGTACTGCAGGGGAGAACACCAAGAATTACATGAGAGTTACTGGCTTGCTGAACATATGCAGGGTCAATAAACTAGAGTAGTGGGTGTTATTGGTAGCAAGACTGAGATGAGCCGGATGAGGGAAAGGGGTGCATGGGGTGGTTGATGTGCCGCTCTCCTCAGAGAGAACGAGGTCTGAATTTAGGACTTTTTTTTTTTTTATTAAATCATAGCTGTGTACATTAATGCAATCATGGGGTATAATGTGCTGGTTTTATATATAGTTTGAAATATTTTCATCAAACTGGTTAACATAGCCTTCATGGCATTTTCTTAGTTATTGTGTTCAGACATTAAGTGCAGCTAGTAAGTAGTTTAAGGGCTAACATAGGACATAGGATGAAGACAGAATATGGTTGTTTTACAATTAAATTTATACGTATCAAATTTAAAAGTTTATAATTTAGAGAGAAGAAAGAAGAAAATGAAGCAAGCAAGGTTAATTAGGTTGTGCAGGTAGAGCTGTAGAGAGAGATAAGAATTATTTTGCACTCCTTTGTACTGCCTAATGTGTCAAGTACATACTGCACATTCATTAAACATTTGCTCAGTGTATTTGCCTGAAGAAAATAGCCTGAGACTGTGTTGGTAACATTTAATCATAGCCCAAAATTAAGTCAAATAACAAGTTAAGACAGTCTATTTTTTAATATAAAGTAAATAATTCTTGCATTATACCAAAGCAATCGGGTTGCAAAATGATAAGGTAACTAAATAATGTTAAGGGGGAAGGATGAAAAGGGTCAATAAAGACAAAACTCCAGCAAAATTAAGTTCATTCAAGCTTTATTTTGTTTACCTGATTAGTTTTCAGGAATAATTTTTAAGAATTTTGACTAAATGTTATTCTGTTGTGTTCTCAACAAAACAATAATAAAATTCACTCGAAGAGTATGATTCTTGAATTTCACTATTGAATTTCTAGAACCTATTACTAGGCTTAGCACCTTGTAGATACTGGATGAAACTCAAGACCATTCTTCCAAGTGAAGTACCACAAGAATGGAAAAATAAACACCTCATATACTCGATACTAAATGGAAACTAATCGATCAACACTTATATACACATGAGGGAGTAAAACGCCATGAAAATCAAGCAGCCAGATGGGAGGGGAAGAGGGGATGGGTAACTGGTGCAGTGCACGCTCCCTGGGGGAAGAGCACACATAACTTTGACTCAACTGTGCAAAAGCAAATTCTAAAACCAAAACCTATGTACTCCCATAGTATATTAACATTTTTTAAAAATGGTTACATGCCTCAACAATAAATTAGATAAAAATCCCTACTAAATATTTGACAGTACGTATATATATGACTGTGTCTGTGTATTTCCAGTAATTTAAATACATGTTTGTATTTGGAAAGGCAGATTTAATTAGTGAATGTTACTTACAGATGAAGAAATACAGTCCTTCAACTCAAACATAAAACTTACTTATATGAGTAAAACTACCCAACTTGGCACCTACAGAAATGAGTTATAATTAGATTTTTTTTTGTAAAAGTCATAATACTGAAGTAAACCAGTGAGCTTAAATTAGAATTATAGTAGTTGCAAAAAGAATATTCAGTGAATGAGATAATTTTATGGATACCGTAACGCCTAGCTAAAATTAGGCTACTTCAGGAAGATGATGGACATGAAGTATCCAATATAGCGCCACATGTATAATAGGATTCCAAAGTTACTTATTCAATACATATTTCTCCTACACATGGTTTCCTCATAGTTTGAGGAAAGATACTTTTTAAAAAGTAACGCAGACCTACCTTTGTCAATCACAGAAGAGTAGCCTTAAATGTATAACACTGATTTCAAAATGCGTGGGAAAAAAGTGTCACAAACTACACTCAAAATTATCCTTACCTCTTGGCTTTCTCACTGGATTTTGAATTATTCAAGGGTAAGAACGGTGTCTTATTTACAGCTATATTGCCAATCACTGTCAAAATCAGGTGATTTGTTTTCTCATCTGAAGTTAATGTTTCTTGCCTATCACTAGCGCTGCACAATTTTAATAGATTCCAATGTTAAATCCATTTAAGATGATGCGATGAGAATGTCCTGAAGTGGAAGGATATTGATAATGTAGTGCTCTGTGTGTGCTCTTGGGGAATAACATTATTTTGAGTAAATTGAGCTGGACAACTTTTAAATGTTTTGTGTTTATTAAATTATTTGATATTGATAATGGTGTTAGGAAAGTGCTACTTTTATCCTTATTTTATATATTAAGTAATCAAGTCATGGATTACTACGAATATTATCATTGCCTCTACTGTAGTTGTATGCCTATGAATTGGCGTTTGTTGGCACCTCCACTTATCTGAGTGTGGGCTTGATGCTCTACACACGTTCTCTCATTAATTCTCACAGTAATACTTCACAGCCAGTTATTTCTGTTGAACAGAAGAGGAGGCTGGGGATGAGAGTTCATCTAGAAGAGTCACTGAACTAGTAAAAGTCGAAACTTCAACCTAACTCAGATCTGTTGAAATGTCACATCATTGCTCAGAAAACGCGTAGATCAAATAACAAAGAAAGCAGAGTGGGAAAACAGAAAAATATATTAGCACCTTGTAGATACTGGATGGAAAAATGGTCCTAAGGTAGCAGTTTGTAAACTTATAATAACCTGTTTCTCCTGATTGACTAGTGTTTCTCTTGACAATTTGACTTGTCAACTTGCTTGTAAATTATTTAGGTTATAGCTAATACTTATTTTATGAAAAATATTAAACATACAAGAAGATTTTTTGTATTGTCTTTGGTAGTTCATATTGAGTCCATATAGGAACTTCCAACTCTGACAATATCTGAGATCACATAAACTCAGGAGACATTGACCAATAATGTTTTTATGTTGAGAAAAGTAATTTCTGTGAAACATATAGATCATACTTAGTATAGATAAATAATTACTAGAAGAGTAGTAGAAGTTGTCAGCTTGTTCTTGGTGGAGAATACTATTTATTTGGCTTCTCTAATTCACATTCCAAATAAAAAGATGCAACTTTAGCACTGAATTAAAATATGCAGTTTGGTATTATGACAATTAAAATCTTGGGGTTTTTTCATTCATCATATTCAAGTCTATTACACTACATATTAATCAAAAATTCTTAATTTCTGTTAGTTTTTGCATGATGTAATATACTAAGAAAAGTTATTCTACCCTAATCCCCCAGAAATGCCTGACTTTCCAGTCTTTATTTTATGCCCTGGTATTTGTATCACTGTCTCTTTTCATCCAGCACATCAGTAAGAAAAACTCTTTGTCTACTGCAACAGTACCAAATCTCCATTGTCACATTCCATAGAACCATAATTTATTACCACTAAAAAATTATAGGCCTTACATTCACTATCCCTTATTTTATAAAATTTATAGACTTATAATGTTCTTGGCTTTAAAAATTAGAGAATTTATACATCTTCTTTGTTAGGTAAAGACATTAGAGCAAAAGAGAAACCATTAAACACAACCTAGAAAGAGGTTAAAATTATGAAATTATCCTTTTCTGTCTTCTCCTCATCCCATTGTTATTTTGCTTCCGTCTCCTACATCCCAGCTCCTTATACTTTTGGTCAGAAAAAGGTAGGGTATTTCTTTCATTTATTTAAAGTATTGGCTATGTGTTTATTCAGATAACCAAGAATATATAGACAGTTGGCTCCCTTTTCATATTACAAAGTTTGAAATAACATCACCACTTTCATACAGTGTTATAGGATAGATACTGTTTTTAATATCATCCTATATGAAATATAAGGCCATTTCAGAGAAGAAATGAACCAGAACTGAACTTTCCCCTTCTTGCTCTTTGTGTAGACCCTACTGTGCGTCTTGCGTTATTCAAAAACAATGAACATAAAGTTTCTGTTAAAAAATCACCAAAGAAGGAAGAGCCCAGAAGAGATGGTTACTACGAAGGTATGATTTAATAAGAGATACATAAGGATGGTAAAAAATATAGATTATTTAAAAATAATTATTAATTATTAATAAATTATAAAATATTTAAAATATTTTTAATCTTCCATAAGTCCTAAGTACATATATACAAATAAAACATACTTGAATAAGTCAAAATTTGGCTCTTAGAGCTAAAATGCTAATTTAGTACATTGATACATTAGTATAGTAATTTAACATTTGTGTAAGTGCTTATATAAGTTTTAAATTATTCGTATTTTATGCAAAAGTCATGATGCTGTATCATCAGTGTTGTTACTATTATTTAATTTTATTAGCTTATATCAATGGAAGTGATCACTGTTGAAATGATATTCCAATATATTTACTCTGCTGCCAATTTATATAAATTGCTTTAAACACTATAAATTATATTCTAGAATTTTAAATATTTTACAAGATATGAAACTTGCTCAACTCGTCTTTGGGGTGGCAGATTTTATTTCTACTTTTGGCATTTAAAAGAAGTATGGATGGATGTACATCATTAAACAGACAGATAAATATAACAGAGCAGCAAGTATGACTTGTAACAAGTTGCCATCTGCTTTACGTGCATTAAAATTTTAATAGTTTTACTGATGCTTTTGTACAGTAATTTCTAACAAAATATAGGGAATCAAATATGTTTAAATGGAGAAAAACTATTCAGAAATTTACACTTTGTCCTCTAAACTTTAAATAAATCTTAAAAGTTATGCACCTTTATAGCATGATTAAAAATAGAAACATTTTGATATACATGTCTGTTTAGTAACATTTCAAACTAAAGAAAAGTTTCATAACCATCAAATTTATAATTTTACTAGACATACCTAGTAAAGCGTGTAAGGGTGGAAATCATAAAGTCTGAAATTTTCTTTAAAGTAGACATCAGTTAAAACATATATAGAAAGGTAGACACAGTGGGTATGGCAAATTATTGAAATTGCTGTATCAATAAATAATGATGGTAGGTAGAGGTTTCACCAATCTATTGTTTTAATATTTAAAATTTTCTATAGTAAAATATGATCATTAATAGTTTCAAATCTCAATTATTACTCAAGAAATTTTTATGAATTAATATATTAATAAAATTAAAATATATTCTTTGCCATTTCACCAGTTTTTAATAAGGCAGAAATTACACTAAAATCAATTAACAACTCCACAGATATTACCTGTTAAATAGGTACATTATTCATTTAGGGAAAAAATGCCTAGGAAAAAAGACAATTGGAGTATTTTATCTTTTAATTTTGCATGCATCTCAGAATCAAGGAAGAAACATCTATCCCAACAGGTTCTATCATAGTCTCTGTTGGTCTCAGCAATGTGAAAATATGTGAGCATCTAAAATAGTTGTATGACATTTTACTGAATTGTGTACTAATAAAATTATGCTGGAAATAGATCAAAGTAGTGATACAGAGCATATGGCCTTCGGAATATGTGACATTTCTACATGTGCTTTATGATACAATGTTCTGTGTTTTTGTTTTTTTCTCCCATGGGAAATGTGTTTTGTTTATTTTTTCTTTTTTGGCAGCCCAAGTACATTTGATATTTCATTAATTTTACTGCACCATATTTTCTAGTGAGTACTGTAATGGTTATATTAAGCCTTTTGTTTGTTTTTAAGGAATAGGCTTAAAACAGAAACAGTTCTATGTGGAAGAATTTGTCCTAATTAGCATGCTTATTTTTCCTTTTTTTAATTGGAAAAGAGTGAGTCAAGATAATTTGCTCATGCTGGTTAGGTTGAACCCCATGTTATCTTTATCTCCTGCTCTGGACTCACACATTACAGAGGTGCAGAGACATTTTCTGATGCCACAGAGGACAACTTTCAAGAAAGCAGCCTAAGCTCAGCTGCCCAGTAGAGGGCGCATTTTGAAACCAAATCTATTGAGATACTAATTTCATGGTATAAAAGGCACCTCTTAGAAGAGTACAGTTTAATGAATTTCAGTTTATTTACAGTTACATAACCATCACCACAATCTGATTTTTGAATAGAAGAAGGTTTTTCCTTTAAAAAAATTCATGTAAAATTAATAGTTGGGCATTGGACCTCCTAAAAGTGAAGGAGATGAAAATTAAATTTTGCTGTAAGTTCAAGTGAATGATTCCATGGGGAACAAAATCTCAGTGCCATGGTGTCTTATAATTATCTTAGTTTTCATGAAATTATATAATACTTTAATATTATTTGATAATTGCTTTCTACAATTCCAATTTAATTTGTAGTAACATTGTATAATTAAAAAATACTAAATTAAAAATCTTTTTGTCTCAACTTTGCAAAAGTGACCAAGTGAATTTTCCATGATTCTTCCTATGAACTGTACTAAAATGTTTTGATTATTATTGTTGCCTTCTGAATACCACCAGCATGACATCAGTAGCAAGGGAGCATGGCATAGATATTTCTGCTGCTCTTAGGTGAAAAAAACGCTTAAATTTGAAGAATATTTGAAATGAATTATCAAATTGTATTAAATGTATATGGTCAAATAGTAATAATGTTTTAACAATCTGTGTTTTACAGGAAGTTCTTTTATTTTCCCCCATTCATGAAACGTTGACAAGTTTCTCCTTGCTGTCAGATTTAGGTCTTTAACTTGATTGAGACTTCTGTTTCCACAGTAACCTCTGCTGTGTGTCGGATATAAGTTAGTTCTTCCTCGGGCAAGACTGAGGGCCTTGGGACTTTGCAGATCCAACCTTGGCTTAATATATTGGTTTATTTATATTTATTGAGAATCAGGTACTTGTCTTGATTTGTCTTTGTTATCACCTATAATCCCTACTTGGGTTTCAAAGTCTGGTCTTGCCTTAGATAGAACTTGAAGCACTTTCTTATGACTCAGTTTCCTTTTCTCTATTTCAAGTGTTTGGTTTGAAGTCCTGACATGACTCTTCTATATATGTCACTGATATAGATGTAGGCACAGCATAATGAATACAAGCGTGGACTCTGGAGTTAGTTTAATACAGTTTAAATCTTGATTTATCAGTTGTTTGCTGTGTGTCCTTGGGGAAGTTATATAACTTCTCCCTTTCTTACTATTTTTCATTGGTGAAATTGGTGAATTAATAATACCTAGTTGAGGTCGGGCGTGGTGGCTCATGCCTATAATCCCAGCACTCTGGGAGGCTGAGGTGGGTGGATCGCTTGAGCTCAAGAGTGCAAGACCAGCCTGAGCAAGAGCGAGACCCATCTCTAAAACTAGCCAGGTGTTGTGGGCACCTGCAATCTCAGCTACTCAGGTGGCTGAGGCAAGAGGATGGCTTGAGCTCAAGAGTTAGAGGTTGCTGTGAGCTGTGCTGCCACGGCACTCTATCAAGGACAACAAAGTTAGACTGTCACAAAAAAAAAAGAAAGAAAAAGAAAAGAGAAAGAAAAAAAAAGAAAAATTGCTGAAATTGCTGTGGGGAATACCTATTTTGAAATGCTTAGGACACACAGTGCAGGTACCTACTAAGTGCTAAAATCTTTTAGTCATTGGCAATACTCATTTTAAACCCATGGCTTTACTTTTATTTTTCTTGTTTACAGTTGGTTATATTTATTGTATTTCTTATTAAGTACTGTGCTAAAAGTTTTACTTATATTCCCTTAACTCATCCTTTCAGAAACTCTCAGGAAGGTATTATATTTGTCAATATTTTACAATATTAAGAGTTTCATGAATGACTTGTTAAAAATGTCATAAGTAAGTGGCTAAAGGGAAATAGGGAAAATTCTTTATCAGAACAAAGCTAGCAAAATTTTAAAAAGCAAATATTGAAGAGCACAAATTATTAGGTAACCCCAAAGTGTATAGAATTAAAATACACGCTTAAGAAATTAAAATACTCAGAAAAAAGACTAATTATTAATAAACAAATCAAAATCCTAGGAGATTAATAATTAATTTTGTTTTTTATTCCTTTCTCATAGTTTTCATTATCTAAATTAAGAAACAGTTTAGTGCCAACATGGTTAGAAAGATTGATTTGTAACTGTTAATTACTTTCAATTAGCTGCTACTTCAGATAATATTATTACTATAATTATGATGCATTAGTAGTATATTCTTACATTGATACATTATTACATTATTACTATAATTATGACAACCTAAGTACCAGATCTATTAGATTCCAGGTTAAGAGTAACCATACAGTGAATAACACTTTAGCTTTCAGATATATGTGTACCATGCTATACAGCTAAAAAGTAAACACTGTATTTTGCTTCATTATATCTTTTTTTTAAAACACATAAACTAAATGATTTTTCTGCCTTTATCTACTGAAAGGTAAATTTTCTACTTCTAAAGCCAATGCCAAATTCAGACTTCTAGCTTTGGTCAAGGAAGAATGGTAAGCAAGCCAGGAAAAAAAAAAAATGAGTCTGCCTGAATAAGCAGCTCAGATATACAGGTTTAATCCTAGGTTCTATTCCCTGGGACAATTTTACTTGATTTTAAATCCCATTTTCTTAATCCCCAGTCTGATATTGTCATCACTAATATGCTTCCTGTTTGTTCTTTTATAAAAGAGAAGACTTACAGATATTATATATTCTTATAAACATAGGTGTTTAAATTATTTATATTAAATGTGCAAATTTTGAAGCCATTCAAAGCCTGTAATGTCTATAGTTTTTACAACAGAGCATTTCTCTTATAGTACTTTTACTTTATGATTGTAGGCATTTTCTTTTCCTGCCTTCTTACCTCTCAATGCCAATTTAGAACACACATCATGTACATCGCTTTAAGGTTGGTGTCTTTTCCTTCCCTCTGGCCAGCGCATGGCAGCTCATGCCTATAATCCCAGCACTTTGGGAGGTCAACGGGGGATGATTACTTGAAGCCAGCAGTTATATACCAGTCTCCACCACACAGCAAGATCATGTTTCTGCAAAAAATAATGACAATAAGAATTAGCCAGATGAGGGGCAAATACCTGTAGTCCTAGCTACTCAGAAGACTAAGGAGGATAGATATTTGGACACAGGAGTTTGAGATTACAGTGAGCTTTGATCATGCCACCGCACTCCAGCTGGAGTGACATACCATGACTGTGTCTCGAAAAAGTAAAAATAATAAAATGTAGGTTTTATATTTCCACATCTGAATACAGTACTTGCTAATAGTGTCAGTGACTAAGTCATAAGAGCCAGCAGAATAAATGCTACAGGACATGAGCAGGCAACCAAAAACTACCAGAAAGCATTGTAGTAAGGAGGGATGACGGTGGGCGTGGTGGCTCACATCTGTAATCCCACCAGTCTCGGAGGCCAAGGGGGGAGGGGGGACAAGGCTGAGCTCAGGAGTTCAAGACTAGCCTGAGCAAGAGCAAGAACTATCACTACTAAAATAGAAAATAAAAAATTCCTAGTGGTTGTGGTTGACACCTATAGTCCTAGCTACTCAGGAGGCTAAGGTGGGAGGATCATTTGATGTTGAGGTTGCTGTGGGTTAGGCTGATGCCATGACGTTCTAGCCCAGGCAAGAGAATGAGAGTTTGCCTCAGCAAGAAACAAAAATGCTCATAATCATTTCCCAAGATTCTAAATTAACAAAATCGACACAGATACCAAGTTTTATATAATGTGGTCTATCCATATGTGTATCAGTTTCCAACAATAACTTTACTTTGAATTACTATTTTTCTACTAAGTTTTGAGGTCCGTGTATCTCCCCTTGATATCTTTGGTCCTTAGCACAGTGCCTAATACATAATTATGCTTAATAAATGTTTCTTTAATGACTAAATGAAAACGCAAAGGACCCTGCCCTTAAATAGTTTCAAGTATCGATGGAGTTGCAAGACTTTTGTGTAATGTCTTTGAACATGCTGATTTCTTTGCCTTATTTGAGTTGTTGTTATATTCAACCTATAAAATCTCTTCACTTGGCTAATTCTTGTCATCTTAAGCATTCATCCTATAGGAAGACTTTTCTGATTCTAGCTTGGAATACAACTCACTGTGTTTATATAGTAGCCTGAGCAAACTTTAATCTACCATAGTAGCCTCTTTACTCTGGTCCAACATTTGTCATTTGTACAAGGCAATATTCTCACTACTTTATACCAACTGATGAAATCCCCACAACCACTTTTTGAGGTAGGAGACAAAACTTCATTCTTTTTAGGAAATATATTGTCCATGGTAATCTATTTACATTTGCAAGAAATAAAAGATGAACTAGCAAAAGGCTATAATATGATTTTTCCATGTGTTTTTTTTAATAATTTGACTTGACTAGTAGGGAGAAGGACCTCAAGAAAGACTCAGTAGCAAAAATAAAATTGAAAAGTAAGTTAGAGGCCATTAGGGAGACACTTGAAGATTGGGAGCTATATTTTAATTTATTTTTTAAATGTAATGTGGTAGCACTCTATATAATTAAGTCTCTAAAATCTTTTTATGTCTTCTCATTACACTTCAGACATAGGCTAGACACCGTATCATCACCTACCTGAGCTGACTATAAATGTCAAGCCCCCTCTCTGTTTCCCAAGTATGAAAAGGACTTTCTGATTTTGTGCCTTTAGTATATCATCCTTTGTCTGTCTAGAAACTCTCCCCTTAGCAGTTTGCACAAACGACTCTCTCATTGTTTACTTTTCACATTTATCCACTAGGATAGCCTCCCTCTTAGCACTGTTGCAAGTAGCCCTTCTCTCTGTAATCAGTTCCTCCTCTCATAACACCTGCTCTAATCATGCCGTCTATTCGCTATTATATCATTTATTAACTTAACGTGTTATATGTTGTGTTCCTGCTAACAGAATGTAAGTTCCCTGAAAGGAGAACCGTATCCATCTTGGTCATTGTTATATCCTCTGCAGTGCCAGGAGCATAGCTGGTACTCAATAAATATTTGAACAACAAAGAAAATAAATGTATATGGCATGCTTATAGTTTAAACTCCCTAAATATATTCTAGATAGTCTCACACCATTTACTAATATACATTTGAAATCACTTTCAATTTTCTATAAAAAAAAATTGACTAGGGAATTTAATCCAGTGAAGCATAAAACAAACTATATTTAAAATATGATGTAATTATCTATGAATAAGAGGATTCAGGGAATGGCAATCCAGGGGCAGAGAATAGACCAGTCAACTTTTTTCTATCCATGTCAATTATAGTTTGTATTTTCTCTTATTCTCCCAATTCAACCAGAATAGAACATATATATATATATTATATTCCAAAGTGCATTTTTATATGTGTGTGTATATATATATATTATGTATTATTTACATATATTATGTGGAAATATATTCACACATATTTGACATGTATACACTTTATATATGTGATGTGTACATGGTTAAATTAAGAAATGGGAAGAGATTTCAGAGCTCTTAAGAATTCTTTGAAGTAGACCCTGATATGCAGCCTTGAGACATTGCTGATTTATTTTCCATTTTCTTTTAAAAAGAGTGGCTTGGTACCTTTAGCACAGTGGTTATGGTGCCAGTCACATACACCGGAGGGGTCCAAACCCGGCCCAGGCCAGCTAAACAACTGCAAGAATAAAAGAGCCGGGCATTGTGGCAGGTGCCTATAGTCCCAGCTACTTGGGAGGCTGAGGCAAGAGAATCGCTTGAGTCCAAGAGTTGGAGGTTGCTGTGAACTTTGAGGCCACGGCACTCTACCCAGGGTGACATAGTGAGACTCTGTCTAAAAAAATAAAAATAAAAAGGAGGACCATGTAATTCAGGTCATTCCTACTACACCAAAATAGAAAATCTGTTTGAAAAATCTAATTAAAATCATTAGAGAACTAACCAATAAAAATTGAGTCAAGGAAATTCAGAAGGCTGGAAAACTAAGCAGAATGTTTGATGTTACCTGTCTAGGTGAACTGGAAATAATCTTTTTACTAGACTCTTACCAGAGGCAAACAAATCATCTACAAAAACAAACAACATAATTCAAGACTTCAATTTATCTCTCTACAATTTTTCATATGCAATAATTTCCAGGCAATAAAAAATAGGCCAAAAAGGATGAAACATCATTGAATACCAAGAGAAACAATGGACAAGGGAAATGGAACCTACTGAATTTTAGAGAGTGGAGACTTTAACAACTATGTACATAATAGCTTTGAGGATATGGAAGAAGAAATTATTAATTTTTAACAGAATGTTAAACTTATAAAGATATTAAATGGAAAGTCTATAACTTAAAAGCACAACTGCTAAAACTGAAAACTTAGTGGATGGACTCACCTACAGATTAATCAAACCTGAAGAGAACTAGTGAACTGGGGGGCAGCTCTGAAATATCCAAAGTGGGGCAAGGAGGACACAAACCGTGGGAGATACAGACAAGAGAAGAAGAGACGGGGGCATGACAAGCAGGCCTAACACATGTAGCATACAATAAGGGCAGGTATGAGAGAGTTGGGTAAAAATGATACTTGAAGAGTAAATGGTTGGGAATTTACCCAAAGTGAAGAAAAACTTAGTTATGGATGCAAGGGACTTCGTGACCTCAAATAAAATTGGTGACAATCAAAGATACAGATAACAATTTTAATAAAAGCCACCAAAAAGGGTACATTATCTTCAAAGAAGAAACAGTAGTAAATAGGACTTTTTAATAGAAATCATGAAAGCCACAGACAAATTGTATGGACTGAATCATGCCCCCTAAAATCCGTAAGTTAAAGCTGTCACCTCCAATTTGACTGTGTTTGGAGATAGTGCCTTTAAGGAGGTGATTAAGGTTAAAAGAGATCAGAAGGGTGGGTCCCTAAAAATAAGACTAGTGTATTTACAGAAGTAAAAAGACACCAGCGTGTGTGTGTACAGAGGAGAGGCCCCGTGAGGACCCCAGGAGACAGTGGCCGTCTGCAAGCCAAAGAAAGCGGCCTGCGGAGCAACCAAACCTGCCAACACCTGATCCTGGACCTCGGCCCCCACAGCAGGGAGAAAATAAATTTTCTTGTTTAATAATCCCAGTCTTTGGTAGGAACTGTCTCTAGGAAACAGACAATTTGACTTATGGTGTTCCATAAGAATGGGCTCCCAAGTTTATAATTAAATTAATAATTTGGGACCTAGTTTCTTTCTCACCTGGAAATGAAGCTGCACGGCCTGAGTGGCCCTTTGGTGCAGCATCTTCACACGAGGGGGCAGGACTCACTGCCGATGTGGTCACTTACTCATAGGGTCACTACCGTCTTGACTTTTCTACCCTATTTTGTGAGTCTGTGTTCATCCTCATGACCATGTTTTGTCAAACCAGAAAAACCCTGCAACTCCAGGTTAAGCCTGCCACAAAGTGAAAGGTGGTTACAATGGAAGCACAAGAAGAAATAATGAAGCCTTCTGAGAAAGGCCAGATGCCATCATCCATTGGAAGAACATCAAGTTTCATCATTTGACTATTGGGACAATGATAAAGGATAAAACTAGAATAATGGAACATGTGAAAAGCAGTCCTCCAATGAAAGCATCAGTTATTAATCAGCAACATCGTAGATTAATTATTGAAATGGAAAGGTTATTATTTGATTTGATTAGAAGATCAACATACGCCTAACATTTTTGTTAGCCTAGGAATTAAAAGAAGGAGCACAGTGGTTTCTGTAACTTATTACTGCAGTGTAGCAGTATTAGGATTATAGTACTACACTGGGTATTAAGATGCACTGTTCATGAGGAATCTGAGTTATGTACAAATGTGATTTAAAATGTTCTCAGGAACATATCTCATTTATAACCTGGGAACTGGCTGTATTTTATGATGGCAGCCCAAGCTTAATAATGCAACAGTGTGTAATGATTGGTACTTCAAAGGTACCTATGAATGTATTTTATTATGAAAGTTTATATCTAGCAAAACATTCTACTTCAAAAACTAAAGCAAAGCACTTACACTGTCCAGTTTCCTACCTGTTGCTCTCTGGACAGCCACATGGTAGAAGAAAGAAGGTACCTGGGTTTCTAGCCAAAGCTCTGCAGAGAAAGGACGGAAGAATTGTGGTTCTGGGAGGGGAAGTCCATGGTACCTCTTTCTTTACCTGGGTTGTCCTTTGCCCATTGCAAGACATTTCTGCCATCTGCATCAGGTACCCACCTCCTTGCTACATAGGGTGCTTTCTGGATTTCTTGAATAACTAGTAATTCTATCAAGGTGTCAGAATTATTACAACATCTTGGAAATGTTTGCATCCTCAAGGATGTTGGTCTTCCATTTAAGGTAGGCTACAAGAAATAATGAAGTAAGAATGGATTTGAAATGAGAAAGTCTTGGGTTTGAATCTTGCAAACACTAGCTGAATGTTTCATGTCTTGATTTTCTTGATCATAAAATCAGAAAACTCAAAGAAAATAGATAACACGAAAAATAGAGAAAAAAGTAACAAGCATAAAAATCAACTTTAAAGAATTATACCAGGTGAAAAAAATCTGTGAGAATACCATGAATATTTGTGTAGACACAAAAAAGATTATGTCCAAGAAATGAAAATGAGATGATATAATAAGAAAGAGAGAGGTCAGAGAACCAAAAATATCTCCGCTCTGAAAATAAAACCATGATAGCAGAAATAAAACTTGGCAGGAGAAAATGTTACAGAAGATACTGTTTAAAAAATTTCCCAGAAACCAGAGAAAAAATGCAAAGTGCTAAGATACACAAAAGAAAATATAAATAACAGATATTTAGTCCAGGAAGCCCAACCTTGGTAAAAAATCAGAGATCCAGACAGAAAGAACAGCAATAACAACAATGGATGGAGGAAAATTATCAAAGATGTCATTCCAAGAAATTCCCAAGAGGACTTCAGTTTCCAGATCACAAGGCCTATTGAATGTTAGGAAAGGGCTGAAATTAAGCTCATCTTTTTTAGCACATCTTCAAAAATAAAAAAATGTCATAAAACTAGAGACAGAGGCAAGAGCCATAAACTTTTCCAGAAAGAAAACCAGATCGTGTGCAATGGATCAGTTAGGTAAAAGACTTTGGATTTCCAACACTAATCTTAGAAAATAATGGAACAGTTTATTCATCATTCTTAGAGAAAGTTATTTCCAACCTAGAATTCTATAAACAAGCAAACTATGAATAAAATTTGAGATTTTAAAAACATCACAAGTTTTTAACTATCTTTCGTGAACCTTGCTTGGGAAACTATGGGAGGAAATTCTCCTACAAAATAATTAAGTAAACCAATAAACAGTAATGTGTGAGATCCAGCAAGAGAAAGAAGCAAAGGAACTTTTATGATGATGGGGAAGAGAAATCTCAAGATGGCAGCTAATGTAGGCTTAGAGAATAAACAGGCCATGTAAGAGAGAACTCCATGAGCAATCCTCGGAATGGAAACACACGCACGCGCGCACACACACACACACACACATTTCCTACCAAAAGAGTGTAGCTATCTCCTCCCAGGATTTCAAGCATGGCATGTCAGACCAATTCTTTTTAAAATTTTTTATTAATTTTTAATTAGAGTCATAACTGCATACGTTTATGGGTGCAATGTGATGATTTGACACAATGCAGAATGCTTAAACTGATGAACATAACCATCACCTCACTTATTTTTTGTGGTAAGATATTTAAAATTTATTCTCTTAGTGGACACCTTTCCTTATGCCTGAAGAATGCCCAGTAGTATTTGTTTTCAAATTGGTCTCGCATGACCAGTTGGTCTCAAATAACCAATTCTAAAATAAATACTGAAAATGAAGTCTTGGATGATAGGAAGTAATAAAAAGCAAAGAAGGATGAAAATGTGGGTAAACATAAATGCACATTGGCCTTACAACAATAATAATGTCAGTGGATTTATAATATTTATTGATGTAACAATAACGTTATAATTTTTTAAACTATGCATCAAATTAACTACTCCTAAAATTTATTTTAGTATGTTTGTTTGGAGATTTTTGTTTTGTTTTTTGGATGAGTCTTACATGTTTTTCTATTTTTTCTGTTTACACCTAGATAAGAGAGTGAAAAAGACAGTCAGTAGCTTGGAATTATGTAGGACTGAGTTTGGATCCCAGCCCAGCCCAATGTAACTTTGGTTAAATGACTTAACCTTTCTACAACTTTCAACAATTAGGGAAACCCAATTGTGCCCCACTTACAGTCATTAGGTAAATTGAATAAAAGTATTTAAAAGCTGCTAGAATAAACTGGTCTTTAGCATGTGAGGACTAATATTTAATTTTTCGTATCTTCACTGTTTATTCTATAGTACTTGTTTATTGAGTATCTACTTTCAGCTTGGCACTTTGGAAGGAGATGAGGATATAGTAATGAATGAAATAAACACAGACCGTGGGAGATGGCGTTCTCTATCCAGCAGAGGTCTGAGGCAACTCAGTGGCCATGTCAGTGTGTAATGACACAACTAAGGATAGTTCTATGAAGGAAAAGTGAAGGGGCTGATTATGAATATAGTCTAGAGAGATGACGGCTGAGCTTGAAGTGACATTTGGGCCAAATTTGAAGACTGAATAAAAGTAATTAGGGAAGGAGAGTGGCTGTGTAAAATGAGTGTTCCAGTCCTTTGAAAGACTTTGAAAGCAGGGGTAGCTCGAACCATTGTGGGAACTGAGAGAAGGCGAGTATGACTTCCCAACAAGGAGTGAGATGAAGCCGGAGACGTGGCAGAGGAGAGAGCAATTTAGTCCTTTTCAGTACATGTTGAAAATTTGTCTTTCTATATTCTAAGAGCAATCGCCACTGGGGTATAGTTAGCAAAAAAATGAAATGATCAGAATTGGTTTTTCCTTGTATGTTTGTTTACTGGTTTGTTTCTTTGTTTTTTCCAGAATATCAAGGGCTCCATGTTTTGTTCACACACTTTGTTTTGGTGCGGACTGAGCTGAAGTTATACACGTGGTGTGCCGTTTGTCCAGATAGTGTGCACGGCACCCAATAGGCATGGATTGACCCGGCTCCTTCTCCCTCTGCTCAGCTTGATTTTCACTGAGATTTACTTTCACATGGCCACTGAAGTGTTGATTGATAGCTTCAGTTTAGTGTTGAGCACATGTGTTTGTTTCTCCACTCTTGTGATGTTTTATGTAGAAGAATGCTTTTCAGTTTCATCGAGGACATCACAAGAGATACTAGATTCTAGTACAAGATTGCTTGTTTTCTTTCTTTTGTTTTTCTTTTATTTTTTTTGTTGTTGTTTGTTTGTTTACACCTGAGAAGTACTCATTAGTGTGCACATATTACATTTCATTAATCCATTCATGCTCGGGTGGGCACCTGAGTTGTCTTCACATCTTTGCATCTTGTGAATTGTGCTGCTGTAAACGTTCGAGTGCAGGTGTCCTTTTTATAAAATGACCTTTTTCCCTTTAGTTATGTACCTAGCAGTGGGATTGCTGGATCAAATGGTAGGTCTGCTTTAAGTTCTTTGAGGTATCTCCATACAATTTTTCTTATAAATTGTACTAGTTTACAGTCCCACCAACAGTGTATGAGTTCCTTGCCCTCTGTCTCCATGCCAACATGTGTTGTTGTGGGACTTTTTAATATAAGCCATTCTCCCTGAAGTTAGGGGATATCTCATTGTGATTTTGATTTGCATTTCCCTAGTGAGTAGAGACATGCAGCATTTTTTTAATGAGTTTCTTGGCCATTAATATATCTTAATTTGAAAAGTTCCTGTTTCTGTCTTTTGCCTACCTTTTATTGGTGTTGTCTGGTTGTTTCTTCTTGATTTGCTTGAGTTCTTTGTAGATTACGGTTATCAGTCTTTCATCAGATGTACAGCATAGGAATTTTTTCTCCCATTCTGTGGGGTGTCTATGTGCTTTCTGGATTAGTTTTTATGACAAGGAAAATAGAGTGTAAAAGATTGATAAGAAGGAAAGAAGAGTAAATATGATGAGACCAGTTAAAAGGTCATGGCAGTGGTTTCACCAGGAGATGGTAACTTACGCCACAGAGATGTAGGTAAGAAGTGAAGAGATAGGGCCGCAAAGTCTGAGGATGCAATGAGAAAGTAACACCCAGCCCATGGAGCAGGTGTCGGAAGTGAGGTAATTGCTTAACAGAGTACACAGTGGTCAGTATGTGACAGCATTCATGATTTTTATTTCCATTATAACTGCAAACTTCTCCATAACTTTATTTCCGTATCTCTTAGTAAATGATGTTTCACTTCTTTTTATGACTAAATTTTCATCTTTGCATTGGATGTTGTCCTGCCTAATCCCATAATGTTCTCTCATTATGATCCTGTGTTACCTCTTACCTTTATTTCTTAAATTTCTGACTCTACCATCTCTCTTAACTTCTTAAAATCAAAATGGGAACAAGCTGCATTTCTGCCATTGAAGACCATGTTCTGTTTCCTCCTCCGACACTATTTTTTTGTTCTTGTCAGCATTCCTCAGTCTCTTTCTTCCTCACCTTCTGTTTTTCTGTATTTTTTAATCCCTCAAAATGTATCTCTAAGCTTCCATATCTGTACACGGTCCTTGAGATAGGAGACAAAAGGTAAACAAAGTCTTGCTTCAGAAGGTCATCTTAGTGAGAGAGACAGGCCAATAAACTGAAGCCTGTGAGCTGATGACAGTCCTGTCATAGAGCAGCGTCCACCCCCCGCTCCCACGCCACCACCCCGCTCACGCGGCATCGTAGGACTCAGTGTCACCATCTTCATTGCTAAACTCAGGAACTGCTTTCTGTCCTTATTCTACTTTCCTTCTTTGTTATTTAATTTGTGATTCTCCTTGTGATGTCTCTTCTCCTCTTCACATTAATTTTCTCTCTCTCCAGATTGTTCTACATATCTGACTCCTCCTTTTTAGTCATCTTTTCTGCCTATTCTTATGTCTTAAATATCAATATTTGATAGATTTTGTTTGTGGCCTTATTCTCTCTTCAATCCATATATTTATTTACTTATTCAAAAAAATGTGTGCTTTATCAGACATTGTATTAGGTTGTAGGGAAACCAAAAACCATATAGGAATGCAAGTAAGTATATGATGTAGTCTGTCTTTCAGACAGCCCTTGAGTCCAATTGAGGAAATGTATATAAATGGGCAAAACAAGATATTGTGCAAGTGCAAATCACACCTATTGCCGTGGCATGATGGAAGGATCAAAATAGAATGACAAACTCTCATGTAACTTATGCTTACAGGTAATGACAACCAAATCTCCATCTCCTTCCTTCCACCTTTGACTTTTTTTCTAGATGCTTTAAGCCAGCAAGACTATTATGAAGTATATTGTGTTCATTCCTCTCCACCCACCTGTTTGATTCTTTTTATTACCTGTCTCTGTTAATAATATCATCATGCACTCGATCACTTAATCTAAAAAAATAAGAATCATTTTTAATTCTATTCTCTCATTCCCTGATTTAAGCACCATCCACACATATCCCACTGCCTCTATGTCTCTTACCAGAAATATTATAACAGTCTCTTCTGTCCCACCATACATCTCTCAATTTTGTAAATGCCATCCTCTATCCTCTGCTGAGATGTCTTTCACCACAATTCTGCGTACAGTTTCAAAGCCTTTGTGTTTCCTCTGGTACAAATTCCAAAGCCTTCAATAGGCAATGCCCTTCACTTACTGTCCCCCCCTTCTCTTCCACCATCACTGTGTAACATTTCCCAGCAGTCCCTGAAATACACTGAACTACAGTGAACTACTTTGGTATATCCCAGACTATAGTGAACTATTTTCTTCTTTCCAAATATGTCTTGCTCTTCATACTTTTACGCCCTTTCCTTTATCTCTAATGCCCTTCCTCACCTTTCTAGCCTGAGAAGTCCACATACCCTTTATGACTGAGATAAATGTTACTTCATCTGTAAGTCATTCCTAATACCACCCAACCTCTCATAGGCCTCTGACCATGTCTCTGTAACATTGTCCTGTGACTACATATTTTTATCTGTTTCCTTCCCAACTGTTAATCTTTTCAAGGTCAAGTATCAAGTCTTAATCATATTTCTACTTCTTCTCACCCTCAGAACCTAGTAACAGTATTGGATTCATCTATAGGAGGCACTCAATAAGTGTTTGTTGAATTAATAAACATTTCTGACTTAAAAAAAATCTTTGGATTCTCAGAAACACTCTTTCTGCCAATTGCTATTACTCAAAGTCAAATATTGGCCTGTTCCCAACTTAAACTTACAATTCATTCAGTGTTCATATTCAAGCTGTAAGTCCCACTGTCTCAGCCACTCCTGAGATCTATTTAGCAAACTTCAGAATTTATTTAATCATTTCCTACTAAAGCTCAAACATGAGGCCATAGATCTTGAAAAATTTGATCATTACAAAAATTGTGCCTTCATTTTAAGGTTTCATAGATTTTGAAACATTTTCTGAAAGATTAGAGATAGGTAAATACTAAGTCAATATATGTTTTTGTGTTTCTCAGAAAACTAAGTGATTTCTATTTTACCATGAAATTTTATAGTACTTTGACAGAACTGTGGGATCCCATATATTTTTCCCAAATATTTGCTACTTTATGCATGATTTTTTGAGATCATTATTTTAATTAAAATATAATGGTTCAAGCCAATGGCTACGAGAGTGAACTACGGATATAGACTGCATAAGTTTCAACTCTGCCCCTTACTAGGGATTTGACTTTAATCACATTTATAACATTTCTGTGTCTGCTTTCTCATTTTAAAAATTGGGATAATAAAGTAAAATGATGCATAACTCACCCAGTTGAGTAAATGAATCAGTACAGGTAAAAGGCTGAAAACAGTCCTAATGCATATGAAGTTTAATACATGTTTTTCTGTTGCTATTATCGGGAACAGTAGCCATTTACAATGGTATTTGTTAAAATGTAGAATTTGATTATAGTAACTGGATACATGTTATATTTTAAATATGAGGGGGGTGTGTGTGTGTGCGCGCGCGCGTGTGTATATTGGGGAAATTTATTTTTCTGATTAGTCAATCATTTTTCAATGCAGAGAAATTTTCCAATTTTACAATGCAGGTAATTGTAAATGAATATATTTAAGTGAATAAATAAGATGCAGATTCTGGCCAAGGATCCATTCTACTCTAAATTTTAGCTGGACAAATTTGATAAGCAGCTTCAATCCAGATTTCGCAAGGCGATGTCAATCAAATCAATCAGTCACACTTCTGGCATTAACCTCCAACCCCCAATATATATGCTATCTCTTGTCATTTCTTTTCTTCACCCTGTCCAAGGTCTTGAACTTAGGTAGTCCACTGAAGCATGAATTAAAGAAGAAACTGATATCTTTAAACATTCCAGAAATAAATCTAATTATAAAAATTAACTTAGTTTTTATCCCCCACTTAGAGATAAAATATTTTGATTCAGATATTGATATATGTTTCATAAAGATAAAATTTACATTTTCAAAAAGAATAGCAAAAAATAACACTTCTGGAAATGCTAAGATGGCACAGTGAATTGATTTTTTATAATTCTTGTGTTTCTAGGACTTAAAAGTTTTCAACAATTTTGAGTTGTTTATCAATATCATGAGGATATAAAATTACCTCTTAAGGTTTTCTAAAATATATTCTATAGTTCTTTATACCAGTGACTTTAAATTGTATATGAGATTTTCCTATTTAAAGAGAAAAGATTGTTATATCAAATACTTTTTGAAAATTAGTGTAGTGATTTACTATTATAAGTAACATTTAGACTTAATTTTAAGTAATTAAAACTTATTTGTTATGGGGGTAACAAATTTTTATTGGGGGTTAACATTTTAACATCACCCAAATGCTAAACTCAAAGTGTAAATTTCTCAGAATTGCCGCTTATGAATGACATATGTATGTTCAAAAAGATTCGTTTATTTGGGGGGCAGGGTATATATTTAACCTACTCTCCTATCTCACTGTGTTCATTTCCATTCTCTTTTATCTGCTCATGTCCAGAAATATCTATATATTTCCATCTGATGAAAAGAGTTCTTATTCTTGGCATGCAATATTAAATTGGAATTTATACCTTTTTCCTTAAATTACTTGCTTTGTTTATCAGGTTCCACTTGAAACCTAGATTTTACATTACTGTATGTATCCTTTAAATTCATTTTATGTATTTCCCTTTTAATGTATTTCTGTTAATATTAAAAGGCTAAATGTTGAAAAGTGTTATTGAGCAATATTTCCTACTGTTATATGTGTTAGTTATTTTATATTGGAGTATTTTAATGTTTAAAATATTTTAAAATAACTTGAATGTTTATCATAAAAATAGGTTCTCAAAAATCTATAAAAATCCTACCCTTTTGCTCTGTTTCCTCAAAGAAGAAAAATGTTGTCGTTTAAAAAAACTAATGGTGACATTCAAAATAAAAAGTCACCTAATCATCTCTGAACATAATTTTTTTTTACTTTGCGAAGGATATAAAAATACATGAATTATTTCACTATAATTCATCTCATCCACAATAAGAGGAAAACAGTAATGAAATAGAAGTAATGACAGGGTTTGGTAGATTAGGAGAATAGGCTCTTTTATATATATTTATTTGACTATTAACTAAAATTCTGTGTGCCAAGATTTAGGTTAGTTGAAAGCCTCTGCAAACTGGGCTTATGGAAACCATAACTGATCCTTCTAACATTTTGTTTTTTAATACACTACGAGAATGCATTTCCCCAAAAGTGTAAGATTCCTGTCTTAAGATGTGATGAAATGCTTTAAGAAAAGCCTAAAGTGGAGGAGAAACATCTTTCTTAAAATTCTAAATCATGTAGCTAATGTGAGCTCACGCAACAGAGCCCTGCACATTGAAATATTTTCTCATTTTTAAGGGAATTAATGGCTCTCCACCAGCCCTTTAACATGTAAAATGAGTAAGTTACTTGTGTCCAGTACATCCAAAAAAGAGCCAGGATAAAATAAACATAAGGGGTTGGATATCTTGGAAAAAATCTGTCATGGGTTTGGGTTAATCATCTCCAGAAGAAATTCAACTTGATGCCTGAAACGTAAGACTTCTTGGAGAAAACAGAAAGGCCCGAGGCAGTGTTGATCTGAAGGCGTGCTCTCCATGGGTCAGAGCCGCTCTGCTGGCAGAGTGCAAACCCAGTTCACAGCCGCGGCCTCTGAAAGGTTGTAAAAGACTGCAGGGGCCTTCCAGTGCACGCACTCCAGCTTTGGTTACATAGTTTTAATGGCCCCGTTTCTTATTATAAAATAAAACTTAAAAATAAAATCTGTGCCTAATTTTCCAACATTCTGTCCATCAGTGATAGGATTGCTTCCTTCGATATTTGTGGAATGAAACATCAATTTTTTAAAGTTTCGATGATCATAAAGAAAAGCATTTGTAAATATGGCAGACCTTAATTTGGTGCAGTTTTCTCAAAGTCCTCTTCTTCGGCTCCCAGTCATTGGAACGTGCGTCATCTAGGCAATACTTAGGATTAATTCTCTTCCGTCACTTTTCATACATTTGTGAAAGTTTTCTTTCCAGCCATGAGCTTCTCTTTGTATGAAATACCTAATACCTTATGCCTTGGAGACTGGAAAAATGATAGTTTTAATTATCAATAATGATCTTGAAGTCCAGGGAAACTGAGCTAGTGCTAAATAACTCAACTCAAATATTTTTTTTTGCCCCAGATTTCCCATTATCTTAAGTTCTGTCACTAGAGATAGAGTCTATTCACTCGAAATAAGAGGTGCATAAACTTACAGGGAAAAAGAATCATTGAGTGTGTTAATCATTACGAGTTCAGAAATGACTACATGGTTTAGGCTATGTGATAGTTACTATGCTGCTAAGTTACCACAGCAAGTTTTAAACCTACTGTAGAAGAAAAAGAGCACAAAGAAATAATGTTTAGCTAGTTTTGCTTCTACATCCAATTTTATTATACCCGACTACTAAGGGAGTTGAACTCAGGTAAACTGTTAATTAAAACAACTGTGCATGCCCCAAACACAATTTTTTTTTCTGTAGACATGTAAAGCTACTCTAACTAGTTCTTATAAAGAAACATCAAGTTTTAAACAATGTCTAACTCAGTCATTTCAATGAATAGAGTCCTAAGTGCTGAAGCATTTCAAATCCTTTTTAGTTTGACCACTTGGTGACCTGATAACTATTTCCTGTCCCTAAATAAGGTTATGACCCAGGTCTTAGAGTGAGAAACTCAGATAATTTTAGAAACAAGTCAAATGCCATAGTACCAAAAAAAGTAGAAGATAGTTTGATGGAAATTCTTTCTTTTTAAAATGTAATTGTTTATCTTTAATATTAAAAAAAAAACATGTATTAGCTTCTATTTATTCATGATGTTTAAGATTGTGAAATCATTGATTTTTAATTTCCATTAGGTTACTAAATCATCAGGTATCTCTAAATGATTAACTTGCAGTACAAAATATCATTTCCAGTCCTTTAAAATAATGTGCATTATAAAATAAATAAGTGGGTGAATCAGATGTAATAATATTGTTATTTGAATAACTCAGCAGAATAGTTTGAAAACAATTGACAAAAAATTTAATCTTAATTATATATGTCTGTATCTGAATGCAATCATCTGCCTGTATTAGCTTTTATAACTATAGAAAGTCAAAAGTCACAAAAGAACAACAACAAAAATCTGGTACATTTCAGACAATATGATAGGAATGTTTCAAACCACTTCTTTGAGCTGTTAAAATGCCTTTGGCAATTAGATTAGGGGAAGGAAGACCCTTACAAGTGCATTGTGCCGATCTGAAAATGTAATTGACTATAGTTTGTTTTGATAATTTTTTTTCTTTTACACAACTTGGATGTGAAATATAGTGTTATGAAATGTTAATTATTTTAATGAGGTCAAGAAGTGTTTCCTTAAAATAACAGTTGTGATGTTTAACATACGTTTGATACTTTTTCTCTTTGTACAGTTAACAAAGTTATGGATTAAAAATATATTAGAACTAAACTTAAAAATATGACTTAATAAAAGTAAATATTAAGAAAATCCTCTGAAATTGCCACTTAGTTTGAGATGTTTAAACTAAGCTGAGGTTTACACTTTTCACAAAGAACGTATAATTTATCAAATGAAATTAATTCTCAGTTGTAATCTCACGCATTCTAAAGAATGATTATAACATAAGCAACTGAAATATACAGGGTTGGATCAAACCATGAGAAAGTGTTATCTTAGATATTGTTTTAGAATGTGATTGCCTTATTAGTAAGGATCACACTTCATTATTGATATATGCTAATTATACAGTCATGAAGATACGGAATTTCAGTTGAATGTTGACTTTTGGCCAGTTAAAGTCTTAAGATTTGAAAATTTAATTTATTGTGTATTTTATGTGGAACTATGTCATGGAAATATTTGTGTTTATATGTGTGTGTGTGTAATTTAAACATTAAGTGTAAGAACTTTCAAAAGTAAAATGTAAATTATCAGGCATCAAACTCTTTCTTACTTCTTAGAGTTTATCTGAACAAAAGAGAGCCACTAGAATGTGCCCTTTTTCAAGTATGATTTGTTGAAAACATGTATAGAAATAATATTATGATAATAAAAATTTCAAGGTTTATATATTTAAATTATAGCAATAACCAAAAGTATAGCATAACCAGAGGTGTTTTAAATATTTATCATTAAATTAACTCAGACTAAAATTAAGAAAGAAGTGAATTTTCAAGTATTATCAGAGGTTTCTGGAAAAGTGAAGATAACAATTCATAAATTTCATTATTGTGAGGAAAATGTGAGCTAATATTTGTGCATTATCTGTCTCACATAAACATGCATGCAACTCTTTTCCACATTTCATTATTGCTGTTTGATTTAGATGAATATTTTAGTTACTTTTTTATAAATGTACCATTTACTACACATTAGTCACTACTGTGTAAATTTTGTATTTTTATCAAAAATTACTTTTCTGAATTTAATAACTTCTATATAAAGTGCATTCAATGATACATAAATGGTAACTAACAGGCAAAATTTACTCGAATATAAAGCTATTTTGCTTTTTAATTAGAATATATTTTATACTTAAGAATTGTGATGTTTAAATTGTGAACTTTACCACTATATTCAGAATTTTAAATAGCAGTTGATATAAATGCAATTAAGTGCCAAATATATGCATTTATGAAGGTTGATTGTGTTGTTATTGTCACTGTAAACTAAGACAACAGAAATTTACATCTCTTTGACAAAAAGAAAGATTACAAACTGTAAGGGATTAAGGCTGGAAAGTAAATTCTGAGTACCAGAAAAAGAACTCAGATTTAACCTACAGATGACCTAGACTTGTTTGTTCAGATGACAGTTCTAAAAGTGTGCAGGGGATATTCTTATTTAATACAATTATTTGCTGCAAGCCTTGACCTCAGTGACTGTCAAGGACCAGGACTGAATTGGCCCATTCTCTGATGTGGTGACATTGCTTCTGTTGCCTCGATTGTGACCTCTGATTGTGTAGTACCCTTGAGAGTTCTGTGTAATAAGCGTAACTCCTGGTTCTTAACCAGGAAGGTTGGTCTGCCTGCACAAATTTATCAGCCCCCTTCACCTGAGCTACATATGCTATCTATCTTACCATAGTGTACACCACGTTATTTTGTTTATATGAATATCTGAGAATGTTAGTCCTTGAATTTCACAACCAGTGAAATAAGCAAAAAACTATTTTTCAAACAAGAAGTCTGCATAATTTATTAGTTCTTAGAAAAAAATGCTCATTTATTTTCTAGGAGTTTTATCGTTTTTGTGCATTTTAAAAGTTTATATGTATATAACAATTTCTTACCTGTATATACACCTTTGCCTACCTCAGAGAAGTACTCATCTCTTCTAATGTCCCATCTCCTTAATTCTACCACATCAAAGATATAGAGAATTGATGTAGGGAAGTACTATGGCATAATTTGTGGGTGATGGAGATGATGATGATGATTGGAACAAAGCATATTTAAAACTGCCTTTAAATTGCAGCTTCACCAAAGTCACCAAAGGATAAAATACTTCCTTGAACCTCTGTTTTCTTATTTTAAAAATGATAAGCATCACCAATAGTGATGGGAATAGCACAACTCCTAGGACTTACTTTATATCATTTTGATAAAGATATTTTTATACACCTCCTAAAGGAGGAGAAAACAAGGAGTAGACAGAGGATAGTTCCTGCATACTCGTGATCATGGGATTGGGTATAAACATGGAGTAGACACAAGACAGTTCCTGCATTCTCATGATCATGGGAGTGGATGTAAACATGAGTAGACACGGGACATTTCCTGCATTCTCATGATCACGGGAGTGGGTGTAAACATGAGTAGACAAAGGACAGTTCCTGCATTCTCATGATCACGGGAGTGGGTGTAAACATGAGTACACACAGGAAAGTTCCTGCATTCTCATGATCACGAGATTGGGTGTAAACATGAGTAGACACAGGATAGTTGCTGCATTCTCATGATCCTGGGAGTGAGTGTAAACATGAGTAGACACAGGACAGTTCCTGCATTCTCATGATCACGGGAGTGGGTGTAAACATGAGTAGACAGGGGACAGTTCCTGCATTCTCATGATCACGGGTGTGGGTATAAACATGAGTAGACACGGGACAGTTCCTGCATTCTCATGATCACGAGATTGGGTGTAAACATGAGTAGACACGGGACAGTTCCTGCATTCTCATGATCATGGTGTGGGTATAAACATGAGTAGACACGGGACAGTTCCTGCATTCTCATGATCATGGGAGTGAGTGTAAACATGAGTAGACACAGGACATTTCCTGCATTCTCATGATCACGGGAGTGGGTGTAAACATGGAGTAGATACAGGACAGTTCCTGCATTCTCATGATCATGGGAGTGGGTGTAAACATGAGTAGACATGAGACAGTTCCTTCATTCTCATGATCACGGGAGTGGGTGTAAACATGAGTAGACACGGGACAGTTCCTGCATTCTCATGATCACGGGAGTGGGTATAAACATGGAGTAGACACGGGACAGTTTCTGCATTCTCATGATCACGGGAGTGGGTGTAAACATGGAGTAGACACGGGACAGTTCCTGCATTCTCATGATCACGGGAGTGGGTATAAACATGGAGTAGACACGGGACAGTTCCTGCATTCTCATGATCATGGCAGTGGGTATAAACATGAGTAGACACAGGACAGTTGCTGCATTCTCATGATCACGGGAGTGGGTGTAAAAATGAGTAGACAGAGGACAGTTTCTGCATTCTCATGATCACAGGAGTGGGTGTAAACATGGAGTAGATACGGGACAGTTCCTGCATTCTCATGATCACGGGAGTGGGTATAAACATGAGTAGACACAGGACAGTTCCTGCATTCTCATGATCACGGGAGTGGGTATAAACATGGAGTAGACACGGGACAGTTCCTGCATTCTCATGATCATGGGAGTGGATGTAAACATGAGTAGACACGGGACATTTCCTGCATTCTCATGATCACGGGAGTGGGTGTGGACTGTTGGATGCACAGCAGCCTCAACAGAATAAATTACATAGTTTCCTTTACATTTTAACTAAAAGCTATTATCAAGATAATTTGGACTCATTTGTCATTCACATGTTTAGATATGCTTTGTTTACTTAAAGTCGAACTATGGTTGGGCTGTAGAGTTGGAAATTTAGTTTAAAAATTTTCATACTAAGATTCAGTCCTTTGTCTACCAGATCAATGGTTTTCCAATTTTATATTTTAGCAGAAAACCTCTTTCTTCAAATGAAATATCCAAAATTCCATATACTATATGTAAAACAGTGAAGACTACATCTGCTCTCGTTTGGAAAGTGGGTCTGATCTCTTGGCTACTTCCCATAACAGCCACCAAGATGCATTGGAACAGCTTTACAGAGCACACCTTAAAAACCAGTGTACCTGATTGGACCTTCCTAAAGAATAATCTCTTTCTGACATGCTGTCCTTGTACCCAGGACCAACCTACTTGCTCTTAGTGGTAACACATGCAGAAGTGTACATGTGACAGCTGTAACCGTTTTTTTATTCCCTATGCTACCTGAAGTAGGACCTCATTGGTTCACTGCCAGATTCTCAATACTTAGAATATTGCCTGCACATAGTAAACACTGAGTAAAAAATCAAGCAATTCATGTAAAATATATCAAAATCATATTGTGTAATAATCAAAAATCATATAGCGTAACTCTTGTTCTGCCATTTGTTCCAGGGCTTTTGTTGTTGGGAGATTTTTTTTTATTGTTTTCTTCAATCTCAGTGTGTCTTTTTTTGTTCGTTTGTTTTTTGAGGCAGAGTCGAGTCTCGCTTTGTCATGGCATCACAGCTCACAGCAACCTCAAATTCTTGGGCTTAAGGGGTTCTTTTCTCTCAGCTTCCCAAGCAACTGGGAGGACAGGTGCCTGCCACAATGCCTGGCTGTTATTTTAGAGACAAGGTCTTACTCTGACTCAGGCTGGTCTTGAACTCGTGAGCTCAGGCACTCCTCCCGCCTCAGCCACCCAGAATGCTAGGATTACAGGTACGAGTGACTGACTGACAGTACCCAGCCTTGCTGTGATTGCTTTTGAGATCCTCTTCATGAATTATTTGCCTAGGCTGGTATCTAAAAGAGTTTTTCCGTTTTCTTCTATGATTGTTATAGTTTCCTACCTTGGGTTTAATTCTTTTATCCATTTTGAGTTAATTTGTGTGAGTGGTAAGAGGTGCAGATCCTGTTTCAGTCTTTTCCAGGTGGCTGTCCAGTTTTCCCATCACCATTTTTAAAATGAACTCTATTATTTTTTAGAGTACTTTATGTTCATGGCAAAATTGAACAGAAAGTACAGAGTTCTTTACTACCTCACACTTACACAGCCTCCCCTCAAATAAACATCTTACCAGAGCGGTAAAACCTATATTGACACATCGTTAGCACCCAAAGTCCATGGTTTGCTTTAAGGTTCACTCTTGTGCTATACTTTCTCTTGGTTTGGGCAGATGTTCACTGATCTGACCATTACCCTACAGAATAGTTGCATTGTCCTAAAAATCTGTTCTTTGCCTATCCATATCTCCGTCCTCCAATTCCAGATGATCTTTTTCCTGTCTCCATATCTTATCTTTCCAGAATGTCATATCGTATGTAGCCTTTCGTATTGGATTCTTTCACTTAGGAATATGGCTCTACCATATCTAGTCATGATTTGACAGTTTATTTCCTTTTAATGATAAATAATATTTTATTGTATGGATGTACCACAGTTTATTTACCCACCTACCTACTGGAGGATGTATTTAAGTTTTGGCAGTTATACATAAAGCAGCTATGCGTATGCATCCATGTTTGAGTTTTTGTGTGTACATATGCTTTCAACTTATTTATATAAACCCAAAAAAGTGTGATTGCTGCATCCTATGGAAAAAGTATTTAGTTTTGTAAA
Organism: Perodicticus potto; assembly: GCA_963574655.1. Lineage (NCBI taxonomy): Eukaryota > Metazoa > Chordata > Mammalia > Primates > Lorisidae > Perodicticus > Perodicticus potto. The sequence goes on along the minus strand of CAUYRH010164747.1, from coordinate 4,986 downwards.
AAACAGACAAACTGTCCTCCCAAGTGGCTGCACCATTTTGCAATCCAACCAGCAATAAATGAGAATCTTGGTGGTGTTGTTTTAAATTCACTTTCCTAATGTTCTGGTAGTGGTATACCATTTTTATTTTGTAATTCCTTAAGGACACATGATATTGAGCATTTTTACATGCTTACTTGCTATCAGCTTATCTCCTTTTGTAGTGTTTGTGCAGTTCTTTTGCTTATATTTTATTGATGTTGCTTTTATTCTTACTGTTGAGTGTTAAGAGTTCTTTGTATTTTTTCTCTAACAGTTATTTATCTCTTTCACGAATGTTTTTTTCTCCCAGTCATTGTCTTACCTTACATGTTCTTGACATTGCCTTCCACATAGCAGATTTTAATTTTAATGAATTTCAGATTGTTAATTATTTATTTCAAGAACTGTGCCTTCAATGTTTTGTCTGCTTTATACTTTTGTCTTGCGTTTAGGTCCATGATTCATTTTGAGCTATTATTTTTGAGGATGTGAAATCTGGATCTAGAGTTTTTAATGTTTTTTACTTGTGAACATCACCTTGTTCTGGCACCATTTATTGGAAAAGTATCTTGGACAGGGCACAGTGGCTCACGCCTGTAATCTCAGCACTCTAGGAGGCCGAGGCAGGCAGATCCCCTGAGCTCATGGGTTCAAAACCAGTTCTGAGCTAGAGCCAGACCCCATCTCTGGGTTGTGGCAGGCACCTGTAGTCCCAGATACTCAGGAGGCTGAGGCAATAGAATCGCTTGAGCCCAAGAGTTTGAGGTTGCTGTGAGCTGTGACACTATAGCGCTGTAGTGGTGGTGACAAAGTGAGACTCTGTCTCAAAAAAAAAAAAAAAAAGACAAAAGAAAAAGAGTATCTTTCCTCTATTGTATTGCCTTTGCTCTTTGGACAACTATCAGTTGACTATGTTTTTGTGGATTTCTGGGTGGTCTATTCTGTTGCATTGATCCATTTGTCTATTTTTTTCACCAAATACTACAGGGTGTTTTTGTTTTAAGACTTCACCTAGAAATAATGCCTCCTATGGTACATGAGAAATATGTTCCTTAAAACATTTTTTTCTAGCACTGTAACTCAAAAGAATATATTAGCAAGCATTCTTGACTCCTATGAACATGGGCAGCACTCAGCTATGGTCTCAGACAACCCTAAATTAGTTTCCCTAATTTGGCAAAATAGTGGAAAGGGCACTAGTCTAAAATTTAGAAGATTCCTGATTTGCCCCAACCATGCCACCTGTTGTAGCTAAATCACTTAACTATTCTTAATCTCATTGTTTTCATTTGAAAATAAAATGTGCGTTTTATCTTCATTGTAGAAAAATACATTCATATTTGTAGGCTTGTCTCTTAGTACGGCTATAGTAAAAACATTAAGTTGAATTTCCTACCTTCAGGTCAGTAGTTAAACACTATGGTAAGGAGCTCTAGTAAATATCGGCCTCTAAGGAATTGATGCCTAAGATGTATTTGTAATATTTGGAGGGAGTTGCTACAGGAGAAAACAGACAGGATGCCATTTGTTATGTAACGTGTCTAGGGACTTCATGTATCTCTTGGTATCTCCGGAACATCCTGGAAAGAAAAATATAATTACCCTTGTTTTGTGGAGAACAAAACTGAGGTTTTGAGCTTGTATAAGAGTAACCAGAATTTGAACCTATGCCTGCCTGACTACAAAACTTCATGGTGTTTCCATTTAACCAAAAAGCCGTATTTTCCCATGAGACTCCCATTATTGCATTTCTGAATGTGGAAATGAATGACATTTTAAAATGTTCTTAGTATATCATCTCTAACAAATAGCAAGAAGTTTTTTTTTCTCTTGTGGATAACTTCTAGATAATGAGGGATAATTTTGAAATGCAATTTTCTATATTTGGTCTCAGAGGAATTTTTAAATTTCTATTAAACCTGTTAATATATTAAATTATGAGAATGACAAAGTATAATAAACACTCCAGCCATGGAAAATTATGTATGAATTGGCCAAAAACCACAGTACTTTATAACTCCATACTTTTCCTATGGTAAGTTATTTGTTTTCTGAAGTATAACTTTTTCACACACTTGTGGAATAAATAAATTTGTGACCATTTATAACATATTTCTTATCAATGCTCATTGAAAAACTAAAATAATTTTGAGCTATATGTGTTTTCATTCTGCAAAAGAATTAAAAAACTACAAGTTTTTGACTAAAAGATAGTAGAACCTACTGAGTTTTTTCCCTTTTTTGTTTTCTCCTTTTAAACCAAGAAATAAATGCTTTGGTTTAGCTTCTTTATTTGTTTTTCAAATTAAGAACTCATTTTACAAAGAGAAGATTTTACAGAGTGAACACTCAGGATCATAGACAGTAAATAGGATATAATATTTAGAAAATAAAGATATCATCTCCTCTGAAACTAAAGGGAAACTTGCTTGCTGTTCAGTATAATAATGTTAATGTTTTCCTCCAGTGCAAAGAGCACTGGAGTGTTTTGTGATAGTTTGCAGCAAGTCATAAAAGGTTTTAATTCCCTAAGCTTGGGATCTCACCTGGACAAAGAGCCTACCTTGCGTGTAGAATGGCCTGGACTCCTTCACTTCACATTTGTAGAAATTGGAGGACAAAAGGGATTAACCACAAATGTGTTGATACTCACGCTTCTTGCTGTGCTGTGAATAAAGCCCTTTGTTCCTGACTTAGAAATCTTATATCTTATCCAGCATTCATAAAACTGCCTCAGGCTCACTTCTACTAAGAATAAGATAAAATCTCAGACCCTCACAGTTGACATAGAAAGTTTAATTTATCAATGTATTCCTAATAATGGGTACAGGTAACTACTGAATGACTCATTCTTGGTTTATGAACATTTTTAAGCTCAGGTATGCTTTATTCCATCTCTTCGATTGATTGATTTTTGTGAAATGCCTGTTAGTGGCCATGGGTGTATAATTACTGCTTAATAACTAGTTATTGAAGTAGTTTTAAAAAACATTGACTTACAATATATTAGGATTGCAATAATGTGCACATATACCTGGTCATGGCTATGATTTTAAGACAAATAAAGAAGCCTTATTCCTAAAAATATGTCATTTTTTATGGAAGAGAGAGTGAGAAAGTATAGGAATCTCAAAGGCCTTGGCTCAAAAGTCTGTATTGCCATTTCCAAAGTTTGTATCCACTATAAACAGGAAAGTGATAGTAATCTTTATATTTACAATATTGAAATTATACATGCAAGCCATCATACCCAGTCTTATAAATCTTAAAGAGTTAATTGTCTATATTAAAATAATTAATTCTGGCTACATTAAATACCTAAATGTAAGAAACAAAAATATAAAACTTATAGAAGATAACATGGAAAAATATTCATAATCTTAAATGCTAATGATTTATTTTAAAATATGCAAAGTTTTGGTCATATTGTTAAATATATTTACATTAAAATTAAGAACCTCTGTACATCTAAAACTTCCATAATAGTGAAACAGAGATAGAGAATGCATCTGACTGACACATATAACCAACAAAAAACTCATATCCAGAGCATAAATAATTTATAAAAAGTATCACAATACAAATAGCTCAAGAAAAAGGTAAACAAGAGGCATTTACTTCTATTTCACTAAAGAAGTCCAAATAAATCTTGAACATCTAAACATGTGTTTAATCTCATTTATAAGCAAAGAAATGCAAATTAAAACTGCAAATTTAAAAGAAGGCAAACAAAAAACAGCTTAACAAAATATTAAGTGTTGAAAAGGATATGAACAAATGAAACTCATATTTTGCTGATTGGAATATAATTTGGTGCAATCCTTTGAAAAAAAATTGACATTCTAGTAAAGGTGAAGATATTCTTACCCTATGATCCTTCACCTCCATACATAAATATTGGCCCTATGAGAACTGTTGCACAAGGATAGGGCAATGCTAATAACCAACTGGAAACAACTCACATATCTAATGACAATGGAATAAACTTCAATATATCATATGGGAGACAGAATGAACCATATCTACATACAGAAACTCACATAAATCTCACAAGCAATACTGAACAAAAAGAGACCTACAGAATTGTCCTATTTATGCATGGTTCAAAAGAAAACAAAGCTTACACTATTTTGCTTAAATATATAGATGCAAAAGTTTGTTAAAGTAATCAACTACTTAGTTGCCCCTAAGTAAGAGTTTTTTGAGCATGACTTCTGGGATGGAGACAGTGTTCTATTTTTTGAAGTGATCAGAGGTCACATAGAGCATTTATTTTACAATATTTAATTTATATATAATTTGTTTAATATATAATATGCAATTATTTATATTTATAATATATTTACTTATATATTGAAATTATCTACACATAGTGTATGCAATATATTATGTATGTGCTATATCTTTCAATGAAACGAACTGATTAGAAAGAGATTTCACAAATTAATATAAGTTTAACATAATTAATATAAGTTATATAAGCAATAGTTTAAAACTAAAAATTAATTATGTAGGGAAGATCTAAATTCCTATCTTGACTTACTTCTCCATTAGAGTATGAATAAATCAAGAATGCTTTTATGTAGATAAAAGCATTATTTCATTTTTTCAATAAAAAATGAAATCCAAACCCAGGAACAAAGGATCTAATTCTTTACAAATGAAGTTTTGGTACATAAAATCTGTATTCTAAAGGCAATATAATAAAAGAGGAAAATTGTGCATTTCTAAAGTATCCACTTGGAAACTTTTAAATCTTTGGAAGGCTGCAAGGATATTGCCTAATATTATCATCTATGGAAAATAATACGTTTTTTTTTAATTTTTATTTATTTATTTATTTATTTTTATTGAATCATAGCTGTGTACAATAATTCAATCATGGGGTACAGTGTACGGGCTTCAGATACAATCAGAGATATTTTCATCAACCTGATTGCGATAACATTCAAGAGACTTTCTCAT